>BGPR01004689.1:0-36008 GCA_013235015.1 Araneus ventricosus | reverse complement strand
AAATTTAATTATCTCGATGAGATTTTCTAACGTTCTCAACACAACAAGAGACTATTCACCGTTTAGGAGGAGATCTTGCGACAGATAGACCTTTAATACATCTTTTTTTCCTCCTCCCTTTGTCCTCCTCCTACGACAGGAACCGGATTAAGTAGCCTTGAAGGCTTAGCACACACTCATTAGGATCAGTTAAAAATTCGAGAAAATTAAGCAAAGCATCGAGAGAATAATTCACTAACGTCATTGGATCACTGTGTAACCGCTTTAAAAGGTGTAAATGCCACAATCGGAAACCGGAAGTGAAAAGTCTACTTTTTCTTTTTGATCAAAGAAAACAATATTTTCTTATATTAACTTTAACAGTGGCAAAAGCCCGCGCGCGAAACAGTAAATTGGCTTGAATTTATTTCTATAAGAATAAAAAGTATTGTTAGAAATTGAGTTAAAAATAAATTTTTAAACGTTAAGAATATTCAAAGAAAACACTTCAGCGCGATGGAATTAATATCATTAAAAAATAATTTTCTTCTCTTTAAAGATAGCGTAAAAATAATTGTTGTCTAATAAATATTTCAGAAGTTGTTGGCAAAAAACGTCTAAGCATTAGGCTCAAAAGCGGCTAATTTTTGTTATTTAATTAAATATCTTAAGAACTAATTATCTCTGAAAGTTGAAAATAGCGCAGTTGACCTAGAAATGTGCTCTAGAATGTCGTGTGCAAATTGTAAAGTATTTTGGAGGAATACGCAGAGTCGAGTAACTTGTAAAGAAACATGAAATATTTTAAAGTCCATTTTATTCATGATGGACACGGACATAGAACATTAAATTACACAAAGAATAACACGTCCTTCAAGGACTCGTTTTAACAGCGTCAGAGCGAGCGCACAACCACTCAGGGCGGCACCACCTACGCAGGTGATTCCAATCAGATTATGAGGGGAAAAGGGTTGATGATGTAATTATCCCAACACAAATTTCATGTCGCTACGGTACATCGTTTAGGAAAAGTTTTTGTGACCGACAGACAGACAGACCGACAGATACATGTATTTTCTGCTTTATATTATAGATGATGCTTTCCAATCTTGTAATTTAAAAATGACCCGATGAATCCGCGACGGCTCTCCTCTTAATAATATACTAGCTGCGTGGCCCGGCGTTGCACGGGCTATCTCGAATAATGCGTCATTCTCTGACGGAGAGAACTGAGATCACGTACGCATGCCCAACATTCTCTCCTAAATAAATAAGGAGAAAAGAACGGTTTAAACATTCCGTCCGTGACAACGCTTCGAAATCGACTTATTTTTTTAAAAAAACTCAAAAAATACAAAAAATACTTATTTTGTAAAAAAATTTAATTAAATCGTGCCCCGGAAAATTGAATAGTCTATCCGATTACTTATCCGAATTATTTTTTTGTCTGTCTTTAGTATAGAGGGAGGGAAATAACCCGCTGTTGCTCGGGATCCATATTTTTTCATATGCCCGCCTCCAAATTATTTTTCTACAAATATGTTGTCTTTTTTTTCTACAAATAGTTCCTTTGAATCCTATATTGTTGAATTTAAACTTTCAAATCAAGCCTCTTTATTACCTTAAAACAATATGGTTTGGAGGAAAACACGAGAATGAACAATTACATTTACAAATGAACAATTACATTGCCAAAGTTTATAAATTAAAACATGGTATTAAAACCGACTCTGACTCCATCATTATTTTTAATCGACTCTAACTCCTCCAAAAAAAGGCCGACTCCTGGACTCTCCATCCCTGATGTAATTAAACAAATGTAACTACCATTTATTCGAACTGAAGTATAAACTCTTGAAGCAAGATGCAATGCATACATGAATTCTCAAGGCAAAACCTCACTGAAAAACCCTATTTAATAAAACCCTATTTGAGCGATTTAATTTTCCCTGTTTTTCTGCATCAATTACTAAAACCCGCACACTACGCCATCCACATTGCATTGTTGAGGGAACAATATTTCATTGTTGCTGTTTTTTAAGAATGAAACAGAAGCACGTAATTAAATATTTATTTAAACAATAAAAACGGTTTGAACTGCGCTGCAACAATAAAATGTATTGCTTTTAATTAGTTTTTAATTAACATCTTTTTTACTAATTGTAATTTCGGAATTTAAATGAGCAAAATGGTTTCCTTGGATTATTACCCATCTTCTTTCCGCGCGTTTCTCTGTTCATTGGTTTGTGAGAATATAGCCGGACATACATACATGCAATGGAATTTTATAGTGCAGATGAAAATTGTAACACAGTGTTCTATACTTAAAAGTGAATGATTTGACTTATGAATTGTCTTAGATTGTAATTTAAAGAAAAGCGTGGATTATTTTTATATCGTTTGATCACATCTGGAGATATAACGAAAAAATAATAACCTTCAATAAGGGGCCAAATATTACTAATCAACCATTTTTTCGAAATGTCTCATTTTTATACTTATTTTATCTAATAAATTGTGGATTAATCTGAAACTGTAATTGAAATGGGGTGTTCCCATCTGAAATAGTATATATAGTGCGAAAATTATTATAAAAGTAATCCTTTACCCCTGATTGTTGACACTCACGTGTAAGGATAATATTATATAACTTTTAAGTTATTCTGTTTATCTACAAATACCACTCCGTCTGAAAATAGTTAACACTTTAATTTGCGTGCTAGTTATTGTGGCTACAACTAACAATAAGATTTTTTTTAAATAAATGTTTCAAAGAAAAAAAACTAGGCGATAATATTGGCATAAACTAGTATATATATATATTTTAATATTGATATAATTTAACACATATATTTTATACTTAAAAAATTTAATATATGTTTCCTGATACTGAAATTATTTAATAGATATTTTTTTAATTTTCGTAGGGCATAATTAATTCATTTGATATTTGTTTACGGTGTTATCCTCGAAAATATCGATAACACGAAGTCAAAGCAAAAGTGGAAAACACTCAAAGTACAACTTTTTAATTTTGGGTGTTTATAGCTCACTTTTATTGTTTCCTGTCGGCCTAGTAACACATTGGTACAACTATTTCGGTTCACGTGTCTCAAGTGATTTTTTTATATGAATATAAACAAGAGAGTCTACTCCCGATTTTTGAAAGTATTCTTCATTCCAAACCAGTTCACAGTATTACATGCTTAAGTGGAAACGTAGGGCCGCAAAGAAGGAAAAGGGAAATAATTCACATTGAATCTATTTTCAAAGGAATATTAAAATACTCAGAAAGTATTGTTCATAATTCATTTAAAGAAGCAAAACAGATTACCTTAGTTCATAAGTTTTAGTTCTTTTAACATAAAATATGTCTCCATCCTGTTTTATTTTAATCCTGTGGCTCTTTCTTCAGGTCCACAGTTTCGCCCGCCAAAACGCAACAGTAGTGATGACTTGACTTAAGCCCAATCCTGATGTTTTTGATTCAATAGAAATATTAAAACGAACGAGGTAGAATGTGCTATTTTTATTTTTTATCATCAATTGGGACTTGGCAGAAAAATTGAAAAAGAAAATATTGAGGCAACTTTATGCCTTAGAGCTACTGCGAACTGCATTTATAAACCATTTAGTCAGTGTTGTTATAAATATAAATTGAAACCTTTGGTGTAAGCATCATTTGAAATTTGAATTCAAAATAATTATTACGGTTTTAAATATGCATTATAAGCATTTTCATCTTCTTCTGACTCAATTAAAAAAAAACATGCTTTTTAACACCAACTGGAATATGTTGATAATAATAACTCATTTGTGTATATCAAACAAAAATCATTGTTGCAAGCGCAGGAGGGCTCAATTAAAAATGAAACTGAGTCCGTACCGTTAAATTTGAGGTATCTTCACTGCAGAGAATTGGGTGATTCCTACAAAATTCTTCCATATTACTTGGCTTTACGCACTGATCAGGTTCGTAGGAACAGAAATCCTTGAACGAAATACTGAAAAAGAATCAAAGTAAAGTCAATTTAAATCGAATGCCGGACTTTTGAAATTTTAAAGCTAACAGTGACAGAATTTATTTTCGAATTTTAACTCAACGGAATAATTTAAGAAATGAATCTAATTGACATTTGTCCTTGATTTGAGGAATGTGGTCCAAATAAATATAAAAACCACTTTGTTTCAGTTTTGAGGATGTATCACTGAAAACGAACGTTCTAAAATTTATTGTCTGTGAGCACATTTTGCTTTCTCCCGTTTCAGTGCAAATAAAAATGAATAAAACTCCTACAAAGTTATAATTTTATTTTTATAAAAAATAATACTCCGTTCAATTTAATATATTGAGTGCCTAATGTTGGTTTGGAAAGGGTTTCTTAAGAGACACTGTTAATGTAGCATTTTGTTTGCGAAGAAAGCCTGCATGTTGAGGGAAAAGGAAATCTGCACCCAACACTAAAAGATTTGTTCTCGAAAATAGATTAAAAAGTCCTCGAAATGCAGCCAAGACTTGTCTGACAGGTTCATTGCTAACTAGCGGCCTGTGGCGGCCACCTGGAGTATTAGGCGTGTTTCTTTTCAATTTAATCTGATATGCATAACTTGATATTAATGGTTCTCTGAGCAAAGTCTTTCTGAACTTCAAGATGTTGTCGAGGTTTAATCCGTGTTTCTTACCTGTTCTGTTCCTTGTGTACATAAACTGCCTAATGGAATCAAATAACATGACGTCATTTTGGCATGCAAACGCAACTGTCCACGTCATCTAACAAGTAATTACACGCTGTCGAACGAAATAACTTCACTTTCTTATTTCTTATATAAAATGCGTTTATTTTAATTTCATCATTTTTTTTCGGAACGTATTGACAAATCCCTTAGGATATTAAGTAAGTCCTGTATGCTCACATATTACAGCGGCTATTCTTTAATTTTCTTCTTGACAACGTTCAAATTACTTAATAGACTCTTCGAAATCCTAATATAGTACAAGTAAAATGCTCAGTATCGTTTTAATGTGGGAATCAATCGTGCATTTTAATTTAGAAATGAGTAAAAATTAATTCGCCGCGTTCGAAAAAAAAATTTTTTTAAACATTTTTCTCCAATACATTTCCAAAATAAAACATTTTTGATGCGATATAAACTGAAAGCTTTTCAATGAAGTTAACTAAAAGTTTTTTGAGCAAATCGTTATTATTCATCTAACGTGTACAAACTTCTAGAAGGATTAGGTTGTCGTAAGACATATCGGGGTCACAAAGAAGGCAGGGTCGGAAGCACCTCTTCAGAAGATGAACTGCTGAAAGACTGCTATTAAGGCTAATATAAGAAATACTGAGAAAAATTTATGTGACCCCAAGTCTAAGGATTTATCCGTTCAAGCAGTTACCATACTATTTTGAAAACCATGATGTGAAATCTTTCCGAAATGCAGGCGAAATGTGTCGAACAGCAGCTGAAGAAACAGTTAGGGTTTTTTTAAAGAAAACTAAGCGATTCTTTCGATGAAATGAATGGCAAGCGCGACAAAGTTTAAAACTTTAGATTTTTGCATTTTCTACAACCTCAAAGCATTTTTCTGAGTAATGGGCAGAATTGAGAATTATCTGTGGTGTTAAGTTTCCATTTATCTCCTACACGCAATCGCACGAATATTGCATTTTTGATCCAGAATTGTTTGTAATTCTATTTTCAGTTAATGCTATCTAAACTTTCCAGAAGCTCATACACGATCAGTTGATTGGACTTTTATATGCAGAAGAACTCTCACGTGTTCCTGAAGCAGAGGGTGATTGCAGGGAGCTTGAACTCCTTAGCCACAGTAACTTCCGTAACGATGGTGGTGGGGTACTTGTAATAAATACTGAAGAACTCCACCGACTGGATTATCAGGAAAATCAGGCAGATAAGGAAAACAATACTCTTGAATGTTTTCCAAATAACCATTTTTTCTCTAGCACGTCTTCTACTGGTTTTCTCAAGAGCGGATTCTTCTTTCGCAATGGAACCTCTCCTCGATTCAGTGGCTGTTTCTTCAGTGTTTGATACTCTGATGCTTCCACCAACCTAAAAATATTATTATAAGCAAGTACAGACACATATAACTCTCATAGAACTTTGGCATTTAATTAAAAAACACTTTTGTTGAAATCTGGAATCAATGTTATGAAACAGTTTGATTTTTATTATATTTTATACCCTCACTTTTCATAACACTTATGGCCTTTACTAAGGGAAAATTTTCTGTCATCAAGAAAACTGCAATGAAAAAGATTCCAAATTTATGAAAAATAATTAGTTCTTTTCATATGGTTATTTATTTTTGAATACTGATAGCGAGATATATATAATTCAATACTAGCTGCGTGGCCCGGCGTTGCACGGGCTATCTCGAATAATGCGTCATTCTCTGGCGGAGAGCAGAAGTGAAGTCATGTTTTCACATTTCCAACATTCTCTCCTAAAGAAATAAGGAGAAAAGAACTGTTTAAACATTCATTCTGAGAAAATACGTCGAAATCCAGTTATTTAAAGAGAAATCTTTAAGAATAAAAAAAATCGTTATTTTGCAAAAACAAAACTACATATTCATTGTCCTGGAGAAATGAATGTTATATCCGATTCCAGAATTATTTTTTGTCTGTCTTTAGTACGGAGGGACGGAAATAATTCGGCGTTGCTCGGGATTCATATTTTTCATATGCCCGCCACCAGTTTATTTTTTTATATATAAATAAAGCCTTTTTCCCTAGAAATATCTACTTTCCCAACTAAAAAAAATTGCAGAAAATCTGCAGAAAAAAATTTTTGAATTTTTTTTAAAGATTTTTGCAGATGTCTTGAAGACAGAAAAAAAATCCGCATTTTTTTCTTCAATTTAATCTGCAGAAAATCTGCAAAAAAATTCTTCTTACATTTTTCTCTAAATATTCTGCAGATGGTTTGAGGTTAAAAAAAATCTGCATTTTTTTTTCTTCAATTTAATCTGCAGAAAATCTGCAAAAAATTTCTTATTATATTTTTCTCTAAATATTCTAAAGATATTTTGAAGACAGAAAAAATCTGCATTTTTCTTCAATTTCATCTGCAGAGAATATGCAAAAAAAAAATTATTTTTATTTTTTTTCTTTGAATATCCTGTAGACTTTTTAAGACTTCAAAAAATTTGCATTTTGTCTTCTATTCAATTTGCAGTTATTTAGCAGATTTTCACAACATCATTAAACTTGAAAAATATCTGTTGATTTTTTTTTAAGATTTAACTGCAATTTCATAAAATCTGCATTTCTCTAAATACATATTTTTCACCATATTCTCTAATATTGCAGTTTTATTTTCCAAAGGATATAAAAACAAAGAATGTAATTATTATTATTATTTAATTTTGCAGCAGACAGGAGTTTCAAAAAATTTCCCAATTGACAATTGTCTTAGGCACTAAGTTTTTTAAATATGCCACTAAAAATGAATTCTAAATTAATCTTTGAAATAAATATTTGAGGTTTTACCATTTTAAACTTTTCCTCCATAATTTAATTAATTTCCAATTAATTTTCCAACTCTCTTTGCGACTAGTTATTTTCCTCCAAAAAGAAGGGAAAAGTGGAGCTTGCGCCCTTTGGATGGAGAGAATGCTTACCAGAAAGATAAAAGGTGAAAACGAAATTATTGAAACAAAGAATCTAAATTAATGAACAAAAATATTACTAATATCATCTATTACTCATCTCTACGACTTTGAAACACGTATTCTGACCATGGTTGATTTTTACACCACTAATTGGCGCCACGGGAGCTATGGTGACGATAAAACTCAAATAGATTATTTTACCCCCATCTCGTGTAGTCCGGCCTGCCTTTTGGTTAGCGTTCCCGCCTGCCAACTATATGAATACGAGTTCGAATCCCGGCCAGGATGAGCTTGAAGTTTTGTCACAACCTGAATCGGCATTGTACAAGTAAGTTGAATCACAAATTAGGTTAATTAAATTAATAATTACATTAATTGAAATTAATAATTAAGCTTTTGACTGTAGAAAAATCTACCGAAAATCTGAAGGTATTTGGAACAGATTTTTCTTCAGATGTTCTCTACATTTTTTTTCTGCAGAAAATCTGAAGGTATTTGGAACATAGTTTTCTTCAGATATTCTGCATTTTTTTCTGCAGAAAATCTGAAGTAAACATGTTCCAAATACCTTCGGATTTTCTGCAGATTTTTTTAGCAGGGTTGAATCATATATTGTTGAATTAGAACTTGCAAATCAAGCCTCTTTATTACCTTAAAACAGTATGGTTTGAATGAAAACAAGAGAGGTTTGGAAAAAGAAATTTTATTTTAAACTTTGAAACACTAAACCGTATAATAATTAATACAACTTTAAAATGAACAATTATGCTTTAAAAGTTTATAAATTAAAACATGGTATTAATACCGACTCTGACTCCAGCATTATTTTTAACCGACTCTGACTCCAGCAAAATAAAGCCGGCTCCTCGACTCTCCATCTGGATGAAATTGAACAAATGTAACAATCATTTATTCCAACTGAAGTATAAACGCACGAAGCAAGATGCACTTCCTACATGAAATCTCAAAGTAAAACCTCACGGAAAACAACAGTTTTAGTAAAAGGCCCATTTGAGGGATATAATTTTCCCTGTTTCTTTGCATCAATTACCAAATCCCGCACACAACGCCGTCCACATTGCATTGTTCCAATGGGTTGCATCATTCCCTGGTGGAGTGATGAAGTGAGGTCGCGTGACACATGCCCAACATTCTCTCCTAAATATATAAGATGAAAAAGAAGCCCGCGAAACGCGTCGAAATCGACTTATTTTAAAAATGTACCAAAAAAAATGTTGGTTCGTGAAAAAAAAATATACCGTGTCATAGCGAAATGAATGGTCTATCTCAGGGGTACCTAACCTTTAATCTCTAGTGTACCCCTTGATTAAATTTTATATTTTCGTGTACCCCCTATTGGCATATCTCCCACCACCACCACCAACCATTCGTCTATGCAAAGAAGTTTTTATGAATAATGTAAAACTCATGTAAAGCAACATTTCTAGTAGAAACCATATTTGAGCAATTTAATTTTCCTTGTTTCTTTATATCAATTACCAAAACCCGCACACAATGCTGTTCATATTGCATTATTGCATTGTTGAGGGATCTATATTGTATTATTGCAGCTTTCAACAATGATAGAGAAACACGCAATTAAATATTTATTTAAACAATGAAAACGGTTTCAATTGAGCTGCAACAATAAAAAGTATTGTTGTTACTTATTTTTAATTAATTTCTCTTTTACTAATAATAATATCGGAATTTAAATGGCCAAAATGGATTCCTTGGATTATTTCCCATCTTTAGGTACTTTCGGCACACCTCTCTGTTCAGCGGTTCGTTTGAAGGATAGCCTTACATACATACACATCGAATTTTAGTAGTGTAGACTAGATGCGTGGCCCGCCGTTGCACGGGCTATCTCGAATAATACGTCATTCCCTGACGAAGAGAATAAGTGAGGTGACATGAAACATGTCCAACATTCTCTCCTAAATAAATAAGGAGAAAAGACCAGTTCAAACATTCTGTCTGCAAAACAGCGTCAAAATCGACTAATTTTTAAAAAACTCAAAAAATACAAAAATCTTTATTTAGTAAAAAATATATATAGCGCGTCCTGGTGAAATGATTGGTCTATCCTATTCAGGAATTATTTTTTTGTCTGACTTTAGTACGGAGGGAAGGAAATAACCCGGCGTTGTTCGGGATGCATAATACCAACCTTTACAGGAATAGGGATCATGGAGAAAATTCGAGCATGCTGATTGGTTTTTTCAGCAGCGTCACATATGACGTCAGAGCAACCGGTTGTGGAGCAAGCGAAAGATAAAAAAATGCATAAGAAATACAAAAGTTAAAAAAGTATCAACTTTTTTTTGTTTTTATTTTGAAACCTTTCCTTAATTATAAGGGCTCTCTTTCCAATGGGGAACTTCAACATTTTCTAAAAACACGAGAAAGTCATCCGCATTTGTAGAAAAAATCATTCTAATTTCAAATCTGCAAGTGAAATTTTAAATAAAAATTTATTTATTTAAATATTGAGAGCGAAAGATGCACTGAAATAGCAGGAATCATGATGCAATCCGAAACGCACTCTCATTGGCCGAGTAGATTTTGACGTCAAAGTTGCTTTCCTTCGCATATTTCTCTTTCGCTACTTTGGTGCCCTGCTTTTAATCAAAGCATTTGTACCAGCTAACATTTTAAAAGTGAAGTTTTTGGCTTTTCTACTATTCGACGTTCAATTAGCAATGGATATTGGTTTTGTACAACGTAAATCGGATAATTTGCCAAGAATTGATTCTACAATGATGGCAATGTATTTCAAGGAAAATTCCGATTTTATGATGACTTAGATACGAGGAATAAAAACACAACGGTAAAATTTCTCCTTTTTTCGTCTTATAATCCTCCTCAATGAAACAACATGAAACAAAAAATAAAATAAAATGCTGAACTTAACTGAAGAAAAAACCTGTCATAACTCAGAATCCAAACAGTATCCCATGGTGTGTGTACTAATTTGTAGACAGACAAAGTGCTTGAAAAATAACAAAAAGCATGAAAAACAGAACCGATGAAACAAAATTAATTCTAGCTTAACTTCTTTTTAATGTTAACCGAATTCGGCATAAAAAAAGAAAGAAAATCTTTAAACTTCCATAAAAAAATGCACTGAAAATGAAGAAATAAATTAATTCTGGTAATGCTATTAAATAATCACTATCCCCGTGTGGATGAATCAGCGTAAATAAAAAAAAGCAGGAAACCGCTAAAGGCCAGCTACGTTTTCATGTATGTGTCCGCGCTTAACTTTTCATATGAAAAAATAAAAATAAACTTTTAAAAAATTAAACAAAACCGTGGTTTGAAAAGTATAAAATAATTTTATTTTAAAATCGGTGCCAAAATAGAAACAATATTAAATCTATTTATAAACCTTAATCAACAATAGAACCTTAAAACTACACGTGGCTACCACGTAATCTTTCAAAACGAGCTCATACAGGTACTTATGCGTTTAACCTCATCTTATACTTATATCAAAAACCGAACAAATATGAAATTCAAGGCTCTTCTTTACAGTACTTCCTGATATTGTTATGGGGTATCAATGGTTTCTTAAAATGTAAATTCCATGTAATCAAAAAGGGGGATAATAGAGGGAAAAAACAAATTAAATTTAACTATTTGCTTTGAAATATCTATTTCTTTTTTCATGCTAACCTCATCTTAGACTTCTTTAACTAACTTTTTGAAGACAAATTTTGATTTTAATACATTCAATGAATATCAAGGATTTATTTTGCATCAAAAATTAATTCTGCGAATTATTTTGTTGAACTGCGAATAAAAACGAATTTCGTTATCAAGCAAGTCGTGAATTTAAACTAATTTTTAAGATATTCTTTTTAATTTTCAATAGTACTGTAATTTTTTAAAAATATAAGAAACATTCGAATATCCACTGAAAAAATTTATGCAATAAAATAACAAGAGCAAGTTTTTTTTTTAAAGAATCTCAAAGAAGGTGGGATCTTCTATATTTTTACCCTTTGAAGGGCTATGACCCCTCAAAGGGTAAAAAGATAAATTCCATGTAATCAAACGGGAAAAAACTAATTAAATTTAACAATTTGCTTTAAAATATCTTTTTTTGCTGTTAACCTCACCATACTTCTTTTAAAAACAAAAAAGATTCTGAATTTACTGTGCTTCGTGATATACAATTTTAATAGATATAATATAGATTAATAACTCGCATCAAAATGATCTCCACAGACATGACGAATGCTGCTTGCTGATAATTCCGGATTAAGCTTCGGATCTCTCTTCATCGCTTTACACCACTTTTTGCGAATAACATAATTTTTTGCACATTGATAAATAATTTATCAGGTGCCGTTACAGTTGTATAACTACATTTAGGAACAATACAATACTTGTATCTTTCCGACATTATTTTATCTGATGCGATAGTCGGAAAGTATAGAAAAAAAGAGAATCTCTATAGAAAGCGAACGGGAAGGAAACGTGTGTCTCCCTTGTCAAGCAACTATGACGTCAGACCCGTTTCGCGCCAAAATGGATAGTTTTTCCTGCGTTTTCTGAGAAGCTAACTTTGATTGCAAATTTTAAGAAAACAAAACTGTCTAGAATTTTTTTTAAAATGTTAGTGTTCGTTTCGAAGCATTTTAAATAGATTTAAAAAATAAAAAAAATGCTGAAGTTCCCCATATGAAACAGTGACTACTTGAGTGTAAGTGATAAGTTTCAGTTAAAGAAAATAAAGGGACTAAAAAAATTCAGAAAGTTTTCAGATCAGCAGATAAATGGAGAAAAACTGTTTAGTTATTACTGATATCCCTTTCTCAAAACGAAAAGTCTTATTAAATTGCTTCCTTTATTGCTTTTTATGCAAAGATTGAAATTCATTGGAAATAATAGAGGTATTTTCGTTAGTAATATTCGATTAAAAATCGTATTCTTAGGTGTTAATTCGTATTCATCAGAGGATAAACCTTAAATGTACTTTGAACACCACTATAAGGCATGTGGATGATAAGTCTGTGACATCATACATGACGCTGCCTAAATAACCAATCAGCACGCTCGAAATTTCTCCATGGTCCCTATTCCTGTAAAAGTTGGTATTATGAGTTTGGCATCCATATACTTTTATATGCCCGCCTCCAGTTTATTTTTCTACAAATATATTGTCTTTTCTTCCTAGATATATCTTCTTTGAATCCTACATTTTTTAATTAAAACTTTCAAATAAAGCTTCTTTATTACATTAAAACAGTATGGTTTGAGTGAAAACGCGAGAGGTTTGGAAAAAGAAATTTTATTTGAAATTTTTAAACAATAAACTGTATAATAATTAAAACAACTTTAAAATCAACAATTATACTTTCAAGGTTTATAAATTAAAACACGGTATTAAAACCGACTCTGACTGCTCCAAAAAAGGGTGACTTTTCGACTCTCCATCCCTCTTCCGATGTAATTAAAGAATTGTAGCTACCATTTATTCGAACTGAAGTTATACACGCATGCAGCAAGATGCACTTCATTCATGAAAGATCAAAGTAAAACCTCACGGAAAACAACATTTTTAGTAAAAAACTTAATAGAGCGAATAAATTTTCGCTCTTTCTCTGTATTAATTACCGAATCCCGCAAACAAAGGCATCCATATTGCATTGTCGAGGGATCCATATTGCATTGTTGCAGCTTTCAACAATGAAAGAGAAACAAGCAATTAAATATTTTTTTAAACAATGAAAACGATTTGAATTTCGCTGCAAAAATGAAAAGTATTGTCGTAAATTAGTATTGAATTAATTTCTTTTTTACTAATTGTAATTTCAGAATTTAAATGGTCAAAATGGATTCCTTGGATTATTTCCCATCTTTTTGCACTTTCGGCGCACTTCTATGTTCGGCGGTTCATGAGAAGATAGCCTCACATTCACACATACATACATACGAATTGTAATAGTGTAGATTCATAATCTTTCCATTAGT
Source organism: Araneus ventricosus (assembly GCA_013235015.1). NCBI lineage: Eukaryota > Metazoa > Arthropoda > Arachnida > Araneae > Araneidae > Araneus > Araneus ventricosus. Next base: position 22,405 of record BGPR01004689.1, on the reverse strand, counting down.
TTCGAAGAATGATAATGCTGCGACACATTGACATATGTTACGGAGATTGACAGTTTTCCCACTGTTCATTTGAATATATATTTAAAATCAAAAGAAAGTTTTTCTAAAAGGCACACTTTTTAGGAAGTTCTGTGAATTTTAAACAGAGAATAAGAACAAATGATTGTTAAATATCGTTGTATTAAAATGTATGAAATTTCCGGAAATAACATATCTATATTATATAAAATGGAAGAATTAGATCAAATATTGAACGTCTCGATAGCCAGAACGCTTCGTAAATGGAAATGACACGTACTTCTCTCCAGCATATTTGATTTGTTCAGTTAGAATTATCAGTAGATTAACCCATGAACACCCAAATAATTTTAAGCATAGATTTCAATAAATTTATTTTAAATTATGTTTAAAACACTAAGATTAAGTTAACTGTGAAGTAAAATTTAATTCGGAGAAAAAAATTACTTTTGGTTTTCTTTTTTTATGTAAAAAAAATCAAAAAAATTATTTGAAAAAAACTTTTTTACATAAATATTGAAGATTTTTAAAATATAGTAAAATTGAATCAAAAGAAAAAATTTCAAAATAATGATATTTTGACATCAAAATCCGGCCAACCGTTGTTATATTCCTGATGAAAACCGTTTTGGAGATTGGCAATACCTATTGACTTGCTAGAAGAAGCAAAAGAAAAACAATGGAATGCTTTCGGTCCAGCCACGGAAGTGAAATGCAGCTGCCCCGTAAATTGGACGCTGGGCGTTAGAATCAGCATATTCAATTAGTTCAGTTAGGTGGACTAGTGTGAATAACCATCATTTCTTCCGTTAATATGTGTAATATGGAATTATCTTTATTGTAAGTGAGCTTTCACTATTAAAGTTTCTAACACGTTATTTCAGCCTAATTCTTTCCAATCACTTCATACTATCACTATAGCGGAACATACAGGGTGTCCCAAAAAGGTGTAGCAAGCACTTATTTCCTCAAATATTGATCCTAGATATATACTTCCCATTACAAAGTTTCATCAAACAAGGTAGGGGTTTGTATCAAAACACTTTTGGTTTCTGTGGACGTCGTGTGTCGTTGATAAAAAGTTAAAAAAATTTAATTTTTAGACGGCCCCCATAGAGTAAAAGTGTTAATGAGTAAAATGTTCTTCTTACTCTCATCCACTTATAAACTAAGTTTCACGATTCTGTCTGTGAAAAGTGCAGAGAAATAGTTATTTCTACCTTTTAAGGGGCTTCTCACAAATTTAAATGCAGATGTTAATTGCAGAAATGCATATTTATTTGAAAAAAGAAAAATTGAAAAGTAATGAAAACGAGGAAAAAAGACAGAAGTGAATGAAAGAAGCAAGGCAGACATAGAATGGGGGTTGAATACCAAATATTTTTGGAAAGCACCAAAATTCGCTCATCACGCACAACTAAGTGATATGAAGGGCAAAGATGAAAAGCTATCCCAGGCAGCAAAGACTGATCGGTAAATAGTTGGCCAAGCGCCGCCTTGATTGGTAAATGATCGACATATTTCAAATGAATGGTTTTAAGATCGCCCCGAGGTCGCGCTGCGACCTTCCCTTATCAGAAGTATAGCAAAAGGTCGGAAACGCGTCGCGAGCGATGGGATTCTTTTTTAGATGATTGGTTATTGGTCGGCAAGGCAAATGTAGAATCGTCTCATAGATGGCGCTGTGAAGAAACGTTGGACTTTTGTTTTTCTTTTCAATATTTTTTTTTTCTCACTACTACCGGCGACTCTCCAGCTCTTTGTTCTTTGCAATAACATCGTCGGTAAGTAAATACTTTACTTTATATATTTATTTGTGTATAATTTCATTACTAATATGACTTTATAATATTTATAAATACTAATTTAGCAGAATATATTCGATACTGAAATTTGAACTAAATTGTTTGTTTTATGTTATTCATGAAAGAAAATATGTGATAAAAAAACAATATCCCTTTTTTTCGATTAAAGAATGAATTTAGTGAAATTAAAATTTTTAATTACTTTTAAGTTATCCACAACCTGGCTAGAAGTGTGGTTATGAATCTGAATAATTTAGTGTGCTGTTTAAGTTTTGTTACCTTACAAATGATGTCAAATATGATTTAAGATCAACTTAAATAATATCGATACGTAATGTGTAACTGTGTTTTCATGTATGCGGAATTTTATTATTTTGCCATTGAACTTTATATTATTCGTATTCAGAATTATATCCTGATTATTTTGACACATGTCCTGTGTTTTTAAAGTAGTTAGTTTTCATTTTATTTCATATTTTCATTTTCTCAACTATCATGGTGGCCATTAACCAACATGGTGGCTCTGAGATAGCATCAGCGCATTTTCATAATCATTTGTAATCCATGTTAATCATTTTTGAATCGTGTCCTAAACATGATTATTTTTAATCTAGACATCGTCATGTTTTATTTCATACTAGGGGGTTACACCCCCTACTCGCTCCGCTCGTCAACCCCCAAGAATCACGTTGTGATTCTTCTGAGATTAATTGCTACGTGATCCCAGCTCGCTCGCCGTACATTTAGGACTGTCTGCTAGTAATAGGAAATTATAATTACATTAATTACTAAAAGTAAATTTAAATTATTTGAAATAGATTAAACTTCTAAAATTTTTTCAGCAATTACTAATAAACTAAATCATAAAATTTCTAAAATTAAAATTTCCTGGTAGCATATATATATATATATAATATGTAAATGTTTGAAAGAAATTTGAATGCTAAAATGTATAATTATTAAATGTTTACAAATATAAATTATTTACATCAATCAGAAATTGGCCATTTAAAACTTCTTGGCACACAAAATTCATTATTTCTTCAAGTTTCATTAGCCCTAACTTTATTCCAATGAAATTCTAAATTTCCACTCTTCTCAATGAATTGTTGCTGAAAAAGCTTCGCCACTTGTATACACACTCACTGCAATAATTATTTAGCCAAGAAAGTTTTAACTTTTATCTCTGGGTAGTTATTTATACGTTAAAACCTCAGAAAATTTGAGTTACGAAAGATTATTTAGCCTATTTCACAAACTTTGAGCTTAAAAAGCACAGTTTAACGTGACAAGTGGCTTTCAACATGTTCAGATTCACTATTCAAAATTAAAAACCATAATAAATATTTATTTTCACCTTTTCAAAATCAACAAAAGAGCCTTTTTTGAAATTTTAAAAAAATTCTAAAATTCTTTCTTTTTACACCAAAATTTTAAACATGCTCTTTTTTCACTGATATGTTGATCAGATAAGCTTTGCCACATGAAATGAGGTGATGTGTATTATAATATATATATATATGTGTATTTTAAATTAAACCATCTATCCTTTAAAATTCTATAATTATATCATACTTTGCATTTTCCCAATTTCTGCTAATATCAACTACAATTGTTTATTTTTAAATGTGGCTTATAATTGTTTTTCTTGCGTATATTTTCAGTGCAAGAATTTTGGGTCTGTTGGAGGCTCAACAATAAACAATGTAGTTCGCCGTATATTGGAGCCAAACCCATTAAGCATGCAGTACAACTGGAGGAGAATGGAGGACTGAAACTTGCTTTTTCAAGATTCAGCAATATTTGTAAAATGCTCATGGGTATGTATATATTTTTTACCAAATTGTTGTTTAATACTCTATTTTAGGTTTGGGTTTTATAAATTTTAAGAATTTTCTTTAAATACTTATAAATAATCATACTAAGCTTTGACATTCTGACGAAAACCAAATTGCATAAAAGTAAACTTAATAGTTTCCTCTTTAAAGTATTATTTGTATTAAATTTTTCTCTAAAAATTAAGAAAGTAATTTATTTATTGCAGGGGTGATTGTGTTCCGGTATTATACTGGAAATCCGGTATTTTCTGATCTGTGCATAATCAATGAGTACATATCCTTAATCACCCCTGTTATTGTTTGCATGTAATTTCTTACAAAAACTAAGTATAAAATGTGAATTTGACCAAGCAGATCGGTTCAATTTTATTTGCCGTTCTAGTTTTTTTTTTCTTTTCCCACTTTTCTAGATGGGATTCTGTCTATTATTCGTATATATGGAAAAGTATAAAACATGGGGTTAATAAAAGAAAAATGTTTTTTATTCTAGTGGAGAGAAAATGGAGACAGGAACTGGAAAATTATCTGCTCACCACGGAAAAAGATGAAAATGCAGATAAAATAAAAATTGCAATCCTTCTCAATCTACTTGGAAGCGAAGTACTAGAAATTTTCAACACATTCAAATTTGAGCCTCCTGAAAGTCAAAAAAATTATTCTGAGGTTCTAAAGAAATTTGAAGAATACTGTTCACCATGGCAGAATGCTACGTAACGCAGCTGAAGACACTAGCGTCAACATGCGAATTTGAGGAGCAAGAAAATGGACTGATTCACGACCGCATCGTCCTATGAATTAGGGACAATGGATTAAAAGAACGTCTTCTTCGTGAATCAGGTCTGGGACTTGAAAAGGCTATTGAAATAGTCCGTGCAGCTGAAACGAGTCGAGAACAGCTCCGCAGCATGAAAGAAGAAACAGCAGTGACAGTAAACAGTGTCAAGAGAAATAGAAGTCAGAATCAACCGAAACAGTCGTCACAAGAGTACGAATGCAAAAAGTGTGGGCGGAAGCACAAGCCTCACGAGTGTCCAGCATATGGAAAGGTGTGTGCTAAATGTAATAAGAAAAACCATTTTGCTGTTAAATGTTTCCAGAACTCAAAGAACATTCATGAAATGAAGGTTCCAGAGAATGAACTGGAAATTTACATCGATTCTGTTACAGAATAGGTACAGGAAAATGAACTAAATAGTGACTATGAATAAGAATGTTGAAATAATAAGTGGAACATGGTATAAAAGTATTACATTAAATGTAAACAATAAGTATTTTGAAATTGATCTTAAACTTGATACTGGTGCTGAAGTAAATATTTTGCCATTGTATGTTTTGAATATTGTTAAGGTTAAACCAAAGCTTAGTGAAACTAATCTATCTTTAACTGCATACAGCAATTTTAAATTGCAGCCAAAAGGTACTATCATAATTAATTGCTCCACTAGTAAAATATTCCTTTGCAGTTCTATGTTGTAAATGTTAAATCCAAACCAATATTAGGGTTAAAAGGTTGTTTGGAGTTAAAATTAATAGAAAGAATTGATGCTATAGAATGTAGTAAAATAAGTAAAAATGAGCTAATTAAGCAATATAAAGATGTATTTATAGGGACAGGTGAATTTCCAGATGAACTATATCACATTACTTTGAAGGATAATGCAATACCTGTAATTCACCCACCAAGGCGAGTTCCTCAGGCTTTACAGCCTAAATTAAAAGAAACTTTAGATAAATTAGAAAAAGAAAAAATCGTGTCAAAAGTAAATAAACCTACTGATTGGGTACAAAGTTTGGTTATTGTAGAAAAACCAAATGGAAATCTGAGATAATGTTTAGACCCTAGGGACCTAAATAAAGTAATTAAGTGTGAACATTATCAAATTCCTTCTGCAGATGATATTATTAATAGATTAGAAGGTAAAAAAATATTTTCTGTAGTAGATTTAAAAAATGGTTTTTGGCATGTTCCACTAGATGAAGTTAGCTCTGAAATTTGCACATTTAATATACCATTTGGAAGAAAATTCAATAAAATGCCATTTGGTATAGCATCTGCACCTGAAATTTTTCAGAAAAGAAATCAAAAGCTTTTTGGGGATATTGAGGGTGTAGAGATTTATTTTGATGACATTATTGTTGCAGGAAATGATGAAGCCTCGCATGATGCAATCATGTCGAAGGTTCTCGAAAGAGCTAAATCTGTAAATATAAAGTTTAATCCAGATAAACTACAATACAGGGTAACAGAAGTTAAGTATGTTGGCCAAATTATATCTAAATCAGGAATAAAACCTGACCCAGATCATATAAAGGCAATTGTTGAGATGCCAACACCAAAACACAATGTATCTAAAGTTGATACCCAATGTATCTAAAGTTACTGCTCCATTAAGAGAAATCATTCATGAAAATGTAGATTTTAATTGGGGAAAGGAACAAGAAATGTAATTTGAAAACATTAAAGAATTGTTAACTAAAACTCCAATTTTAAAAGTTTTTAGTGCTAATGATGAAATAGTGATACAATGTGATAGTTCAAAAGATGGGCTGGGATCTTGTCTAATCCAAAAAGGACAACCTGTGTCATTTGTTTCACGCAGTTTAACAAAAAGTGAAAAAAAAAATTATGCACGGATTGAGAAAGAATTATTGGCAATAGTTTTTTCATTTGAGAAATATCATAATTTTGTATATGGACGTAAAGTGATTGTACAAAGTGACCATAGACCCCTAATGGCAATTGTTAAGAAACCTATGCATAAAATATCTTCTGGAATGCAAAGAAGACTGAGTTTTCTAATTTAAATTTATTGAATTTATTTTATTTATTTATTAATTATTATTTTAAAATTATTGAAGTATGATTTTGAAATTAATTATGTACCAGGTACTCAAATGTTTCTCGCTGATACTCTATCACGTGATTCCCTGTTAATGAAACTGTAAATGATGATCCTGAAATGTTAAATATTGTGCATGCTATTTCAAAACATTTACCCATGAGTGAAAAGAGAATAATGCTATTTAACAGGGAAACTGAATTAGATACGGAATTGCAAATAGTTGTAAAATATATTTAAGAGGGATGGCCTAAATCTTATAAAAAAGTAGATAATAGTGTAAAATTGTATTATAAAGTTAAAAATGATCTTTACATTAATGAAGGGCTGTTATTTATGAATGAAAAATTAATTGTTCCTTATAGTTTGAGAAGAGATATGCTACAACTAATACATGAAGCTCATTTTGGGATAGAAAAATGTAAGAGAAGGGCTAGAGAAATAATGTATTGGCCAGGGATGAACTCTGATATAGAAAATGAAGTTTCACAGTGTGGGATATGTGAGAAATTTAAAAAAGCTAATAGTAAGCCATTAAAACCTCACACAGTTCCTTTTAGACCTTTCGAAAAGATAGGAGTTGATATAATGTACTTTGGTAATGTTAGTTATTTAATTGTAATGGATTATTATTCAAAATGGATGGAAATTATTGAACTTGCAAATAAATGTGCAGACGAGGTAATAACTAAACTTAAATCAATTTTTTCTAGATTTGGTGTACCTAATACTGTAATTTCTGATAATATTCCATTTAATAGCTACATTTATAAGAAATTTGCAAATGATTGGGATTTTAATTATGCTTTTATTAGTCCTCACTATTCTCCAAGTAACGGGATGGTAGAAAGAGCTGTTGGTATTGCAAAAGGTATTATGAGAAAGGCAAATGAAGATAGAAAAGATTATTTTGTGGGATTGATGGAATATAGAAATACCCCAATATCGGGTCTGAATCTATCTCCTGCTCAAATTATGTTTAATCGTAGGTTAAAAACAAAGTTGCCAATATCCAACAAATTACTAAATGCTGAATTGTTTAATAATATTAGAGAAAAATTAATTATGAGGCAAAACATTCAGAAATTCTATTATAACAAAACTGCTCACCCATTATCTGAGCTTAAGCAAAAAGAAAATGTTAGGATACTGAATTTTAAAAACAAAACATGGGAACCTGCTGTAATAGTCTCTAAACATAAGTTGCATCCTAGGTCCTATCATGTCAAAGACCAGTTTGGTAAAATTCTAAGACGTAATAGAAAGCATATAAGAAAATCAAATACACCCTTTAACATAGAAACAGATCCTAATGATGAAATAATAAATACTTCCCAATCTGATTCAGAAGTAACTTTAAATTCCCAAACTTTTAACAGGTCAGATTGCAATGTGCAAAGAAGAAGTCACCGTGTTCGTAAACCACCATCTTACTTGAGTGACTATGTTGTATAATTAATAACTTAAAAGGGGGGATGTCATAATAACTGTAATTGTAACTGAAGTTGTGTGTATCGTGTTAACTGTGGTTTTAACTGTGTATTGTATATATTATTCCTGTTGTGTCGTTGATGTACTTGTGTTGTTGATGTGTCTTCTCGTATCATGAAATAAACTAAAATTGAATGGAACTGATTATGCTTCTTGCTTGATAGTGTTCTGAAGAGCACTCAACATATACCAGCAATGACAGGGGGCACATCCCATCGAATAATCATCTCTACAAATCTTGGAAAATAAAATTATCCTGTATAAATAAATATGTGAAATTTTTCTATCTTGCCAATAAATGTTTTTTTATAAAATCTTGTTCTTTTTTATTTGTAATTTAGTCGTTCTAGTTATCAGGATTATATTCATGGCCGGACTTTTTAATAGTCAAATAAAGTGAATTTATTGATGAACATAGTAATTGAAAAACATTGATGTTTCCTTAATGAATAAATCAAGAGACAGTGTGAATGGGAGTAAAGAATCAAAGTGATCAAGCAATGTGTAAAGCACAAAAGTGAAACTGCTCTAGTAATTTTTTATAGGTTGAGATATAAATGAAGGAGCAAATAAACTGAAAATTCATATTTATTTCAATAAGAAAGCAATATTGGCATAATTAATATTACAACAGCACTGTAAATAGATTTATAGTTACTGATTGTATGTATACATATTACTTTATTATAAATTGAGGAAGAAATTTTCTAAAAATGTATTATATCTGGGAATTCTGCACACCTTTCAATAGTTAATGTTTTGTATATCAAAAATTTTAAAGTTAATTAAATTTATTATTTGAGGTGAAATAATTTTCATAGGTTGTTATTTACTCGACTAATTTTTCAATTTAAAGACTGGTTCTTTTATAAATTGATGAAATAAAAATATTTAATGCTGTATTTCTTCAATAAATTAAGAAGATATAATTAACAGGAATGATATAAAAATAGTATAAAGTTTATACCTCTTTTTATAGGTTGAAACATAAATAAAAGTAATTTCTTTTTCAATAAAAGGAGCAATATTAGCATTTATAATACTAGAACTGTGAACAGATTCAGAGTTACTGATTATAATATATAAATAAATTTATATATTATTACTGATTATATGTATATTTATATATTATTACTTATTATAATATATTTATAAATTGTGAGCAGGTTTTAAAAAATCCTGTTAGCTTCAGCCCACCCTTCAATTTATTGTTTTATTTGTTAAAATTATTTGTGTAGTTATACAATAATTGTAAATTAAATTCCTTAGCAGATGTTTACACACGTTATTTATCACTAATATTAAAAGCTTTGTTAAATTTGCTACTTTTGGTTAGTAGAAAAAAACTATTACAAGACATATTCCACATAATATAAAGGAAATGTCTGTTTCAATGAACTTTTCTTGTCTATTGATTAAATCACTTGTAATGCGTAATTATTAAACTTGAGTGAAAAAAAGTAAAGCGAGAACCTCGGATTAAAATGGTTGAATTTAGGTCGGTCACTGGTTGATTTGAGCTCGCCCCATTATCGCCCTATAATCGGTAATCGTCGGAAATGCATCGGCCAAAGCTCGTAAAACCGTTTGGGGCGATTTCTTCCCGGCCATTGGCCAATGCAAAGCGGTGGTGCATGCCCACCTACTAGGCGGCGTCGCGAAAGATGTCGCCCCAACAATGTGAACGTCGGCGGGCGATGTTTGGCCGTTGCTTGGCCGATGATGTTTTGCTGCCTGGGATCCTTTCTGTCTTTGAACTTAACCAGGACTGGATATTAGATTGATCCTGTTTAGCCAACTAATGCTCCTTTCTTTTTTTTCCCTTTCTCTTGACATCAGTCTCGCCTAAGTGTCGAGTTCGCGCCCTTGATTTGTTTTTCTTAGGTTTCTCTTTCTTTGGCAGTTTTTAGGTTTCGGAATCACTTTCATGGTGTCTGAAAAGGCACTTGGCTAGGTATTACGTATTTGTATTCTTGTGTCAGAAGTCATCACCGAAAAAGATGCGACGGTAATTTTATAGAATCAACAACTTAACAACTTAAAACTTTACTGTGACAACTTGAATTACTTTTAAGATAATTACAACTACAAGTTTGGGCTAATTGAAGGTAGTGATATTTTTGAAAAAAATTATTTCCATTGTATTCTAGTAATATTAATGTAGCACTGCTTGTTTCTCAGCAGCTGAGCCGCCACTTCTTTCGATACTTGTCGACGGTTCACATATTCAGCTATTTTATAAATGAATCAATTAATGTATTATTTGAGCATTTTTAAACTTAATATGATCCGCCGACCGTTAAAACGCTCCATACCCTATGGGTGAGTGGTTAATAAATAAATAAATTTTATATCAGTTAATAAATGCATGATTATTTCCTGATTCCACCCTTTTAATAACTTATTGAAATATGTGTATTATCCTTGAATCGCACATCGTATTACTTGATCAAACAGCAATCATAGGTATGAAAAAGTGGACTAAGTCAATAAATTTGTCTTCTAATATCTCTAAGTTTTGCAGATAGGAGAGTGCAACTTTGTATGTTCGTATATGAATGTAAGTAAAACATTATTGACCCTTTTACACTGTGTGGGCCAAAATTTAATTTTTAAAACTTTCTATTATTTATTCCCAAAGAAGCCAAAGTGTTTTCATATCAATAAATCTTATTTGATGAAACTTTGGAATTGGATTTATATGTCTAGGAACAATATTTAATGAAATAAACGTTTGTTCCCCTTTTTTTGGCACACCCTGTATGTATATACAGGGTGGCCACTGGAATTACTTTCCGGGCCTTAATTTCAGAGCGACTGCAGCTATAGTCATGAAAGTGGTGTCTAGTATAGTAAAGTAGCTATAGGGTATTCCAGCAGAATGCCTGCAGCGCCATCTTGTTGCAAACAGCAGAATTAGCTTTTCTGTCTCAAAAACGGAGCGATATATAGAAAAAAGTCAATTACCATATTATAGCACATTATCAGTTTAATACAAAAGACATCTTGTTAACATTAATGCTAAAAACAGAACGCTTAAAACTTCATTTTCTACGTGATTTCTAACACTGTTACATGACGAAACGTGTTAAAAAGAGAAAAAAAAAAACCCAATTATTACAAGATACTTTTTATTTTTTGGTGTTCACACTGCTCTTCAGCTTTATTACATATTTCGAACTTTGTTTGAATTTGACGTTATGATCTTTTTAGCATATTAAGTGTCAAGCTGACACAAGCAATAGTAATACTTCGGCGACAGTCTTGCAGTTTTGGTGGAGAGGTCACACACACCTGCTGTTTGAGGTATCCCCGCAGGGAAAAGAACATTGAGGTCATTTTTGTGAGAAAGATAGCATTATCTCCTTTCTCCCACGTTCTATAAGGTCCAAGTTTCTGAAATTGCGAACAAACGAATGTGCGTTTTAAGCGTTCTATTCATGGTATTAAAATCAATAAGGTGTCTTTTTGTTGTAAATCGATGATGCTCCACAACATTGCATTTGACTCTTTTTTTCCCTACATTGCTCCATTTTTGAGGTAGGAAAGCTAATTCAGCAGTTTGCCACCAGGTGGCGCTGTAAATGCTCTCATGGCGTACCCCATAGACATTTTACTATATCTAGACACCACTTTTATGACAATAGCTACAGTCGTCCTTAAATTTAGGGGGTTTAAGTGACTTTAGTTTGCACAATAAGTATATATATATATATATATATATATATATATATATATATATATATATATTCCAAACAATCAAAATTCAAGTAACATTTTCAATATAAATACTTATTAAACTAATAATTAAAATTAAAAATAAAATAATGTTACCTTATCAATAATCATACAATGAAATGCAAAAGATAGAATAAAAACTAATGTATTAATACTAGTTTGATTATTATTACTATGAAAAAGACAACAAAGAAATTGGAATTCCAACAATCAAATGCTTATCAGCCTTGGGAACTGATATATCGCATTAAATCTAGATTTTGTGGCACCAACCCTCTTCGATAGCCAATTGTTGGAAAAAAGAAAAAATTAGATGAATAAATCGCCAAAATCTTTCAAGATTAGAAACGAGAAAGTATATAACTTACAACTTAGCAATTTAATAGTTATAATCATTGTTGGGACTTGAGCATCATCCTAAAGACAGTTCCACATTTAAAGTGAAAATATTATTTCTAAATTAAGCTTTTAGTACTATAATAAAACACTATAAAAATATTAATTATAAATTAAATTTAATCTTTTATAATAATATATATATTTTTGGAAATGTACATAAAAATAAATAAATGAATATATGATGCAATCTTATTCTTAATCCAGTGGCACCATCTACCTATGAAGTGATTTACTAAAATCTTTGTTAATTCCATTATATATGATCACATCAAAAATAAATCTTAAAGACTTTTAATTTAATGGTGTAAAATATTTCTTATTAACATGAAATTTATAGGATACCCATATCTCATAGCATTTTCAAGAAATGTATAAATATGAGACTGCTGTTTTAAGCTGTCTGTGACTAAAATAGTGCTTCTATGAATATAATTTAAGACGATATTTCTATATATTTGACGACTAATGTAGCTATTACAAAAAGGTAGCTTGTTTATATTGAACTGAAAAGTGTTTCTTTTATCATAAATCTCAGTGCTTAATTTATTATCAACTACTTTTATTTCAAGATCTAGAAAATCTGCAGAAGGAAAACCTTCATTAGTTTTTAGTAATATCAAATATTATATATATGTATGTTACTGCTAAAGTGCAGAAATCAGTTATTCTACAGATTATCTAGGTAATGTGCAGATTAACTTGGGGGACTCGTTAAAGTGCCGAAAATTGTTTCATTTCTCAAATTACCTAGATAATCTGCACATTACCTACTAGGCACTCGTTAAAGTGAAAATAAGATCTTTGCTGGAACAACAGTAACGTTTCTGTACGCTTAAATTAACATAATGTTATTTATTTATTTTTCGATATCTAAAAAAGCAAGTTAATACAATCAAACAATGAACAAATTAGTTAATAGAATCAATCAATTAAAAAACTATAATACAAAGAATCAAACGGTTTAAAATATTATTACAATTAAGGAAATGAATTTGCAAAACATATGATAAAATTATCCTTATTTATTAGTACAATCTAAAGATTGTGGCACTTTGAATTACATAGCAATTGGTTTTTGCGACAAGCACACCTATTTGTGGTACATTTAGATTTGCAGTCACATTTTCTGAAACCCTGCCCAGTACCAAGGGATTGTTTTATTGCTGTTTGACATAAAGATATTTCTACAGCAGGGACATCTTCTTTCGTTAAAAATCTCTCTTTGCAAACACTGAATTCGGATTTTGCATACAATTGTTTTAAAATACCCGTTTTAGTACCAAGTTTATAAAAGCCTTCCTCTGTTTTACTAAGAACCACAGCTGAAATCGAGCGGGCATCAGTTTTTCCTCCGTCTACTTCGGGTACTTTAATTTTCACAGTGACACCTTCATCGACATTTGGGTGCTTTGCATTAGAAACTGCTAACATTTTCTTTGCTTGCTTTTCTAAACCTTTCTTGGCTTCATCACGCTGAACTTTCTGATCCATATTATTTTACAGATGTTGCACAATACATTCTTACCACACCCTTCCTCTTTAGGATCTATTTCACAACAAATTACCTAAATATATCACACGATTTACACTTAAGAGCACCTGATGCTGCTTTTGAGCAAACAATACAGACCATGTCTTCTATAGTCCTCTTTACAGGCTCTGTACTAAACTGTGATGGCGATTCTGCTGAAGTTGAGGGTAACTCACTGATGACTTCTTCAACATGCAGAGGCGATTCCTTGGAGGTGCAGGATAACTGAATATTCTTCATAACTGTATCCTCAGTCAACGGTGCAGAAGGTAGTTTAAGATAACTATCGATAAATTCTTGTATTTCTATAGGTAATTCTGTAGAAGCAGGGGATAACGAAATGTCCTCTTGAAGTAAGATTTGACTCTGATCCCATAATCACAGTCCCTTGTAAATCTTCTAATTTTTCGAGGTCTTCTTCAGTATTTATCGAATGTAACACACTTTGTGGTATAATAGAAGACAATCTCACTTCCTCGGGACAACTGAACATCAATGGCGAGAGTCATTGAGATACAGTCTAAAGCCACTGTTAGACGAGCAATGCGTAACTTGGCTACGACGAAGTTACAAACGTGAGAATACTCTAAGATTACAGTTCTAGCATTAGAGTTCGGCGAACTATGAGAGTGCAGCCATCCACAGATAACTCAGGGTGAGTTATGAGAAATACCGAGGGTTGGTATAAAATATCGTGGTTAAACAAATGCTCGATGAAATGCAGAACGGTCCACCAAAGGGACACCTTTCCAGCCTAGATGCTTTCGGCTACACATGGGGTCAAAAAACGCCCGTTCGTCACCCTGAGTTCCGATTCCCGGAACTCGGATTCACAATTCAAACGTCGGAGGTAGCATTCCGCCCTTTTACTTTCGTCTCTCCCTTCTCTCCACTTTTCCTTCTTTTTAAACATCTTACCTTCGAAAGAGAGGAGAGTGGTTGTTGTCTTGCCTCATGGTGATTCGTCCTCAAGCTGGACAGATTACCCAACCGCAGTCGTGTGCCTTCCTTCATGGTGTTGATTGGCTGTGGTCAATCTTAAACGGAGGTCTTTGTCGGCCACTAAAGGCTAAAGGAAACCGCTCTCCACTGGGCCCTTGTAGACTTGCGTAAGGTTGGCAGATTTATGACCCACTTACACTCATCTTGTCTCGTTCCCTCGGGACCCCTTTCATCCTCCGGCTTGTGTGGTCTGGACGACCCGTCGTGGGAAAAGGAAGACATCACAATATTTACAATATGTTACTGTGAAAGACCGAGATCTGGCAGATGTCGACAATCATCGGTGAATGTGTTTGGTGATTGTCAACATTCACCAAATTTCGCTCTTTCACAGTAATATACGCATTTGATTATGATTCAATAGTGTGTTTCTTGTTTATCTTTTAACTCCTTTTATGATAATTTTGTATATATATATATATATATATACGAGGGCAATTCGGAAACTAACCGCCGTTTGGGCGTGGCGCAGGAAGTACGGTTCGGAGAGCCCTCAATCGAATGCACGAGCAATCTGTGATTCAGTAAGCTTCCAGTCGGCGAGTGAGAGTGTCGTAGAGCCAAGCGTTTGCTAGTTATAACGTGACAAAATGTGTGCCGCCATAGAAAATCCCGCGAAATGTGAAGTGCGAGGAGTGATATCTTTGGGCCAAAAAACTGTCAGCAGCGGATATCCATCGTGAATTGTGTGCCATATACAGGCCAAACATTATGAGTGAAGGTGTAGTGCGTCAATGGGTACGTTTTCTCAAGAAAGGAAGAACATCCATGACGAATCACGGAGTGGAAGACTGTCTGTAGTGAGTGCTGATCTCATCAAAGAAATCGATGAAAAAATTCGTTTGCTCCGTAATTTCACAATCTCTCAACTTTCAGAACACTTCCAAACATTTTTCGGACAGTTTTGTATAGGACAGTAACGGGAAAATTAGGCTACCGGAAGTTCTGTGCTCGATGGGTACCAAAAATGCTCACGGAGATCCACAAAACCCGTCGAATGGGCGCTGCCTTAGAATTTCTTTCCCGGTACCACACGGATGGGGAGGACTTTTTGAACAGAATAGTGACTGGTGACGAAACTTGGGTAGCGCATGTCAATGCGGAAACAAAACAACAGTCTATGGAATGGGGTCATACCGGTTCTCCAACCCGGCTGAGGAAAGCCTGTCAAACTTTGTCAGCGAGGAAGCTGATGGTAACCGTATTTTGGGATGCTCAAGGAATCTTGCTTATCAAATTCACGACACGTGGAACAACAATCAATTCCGAAGTTTACTGTCGCACGTTGAAGAAACTGAAAAGAGCCATCCAGAACAAACGTCGCGGCCTACTGAGTTCTGGGGTTGTGCTTCTGCACGATAACGCGCGCCCTCACACTGCTGTAAGAACAGGAGAGGTTTTGCGCAAATTCAAATGGGATGTGTTTCAAAATCCTCCCTACAGCCCGGACTTGGCTCATTCTGATTTTCATCTGTTCACTGCAATGAAGAAGTGGCTTGGGGGACAGCATTTCGCTGACGATGAGGAACTTAAAAACGCCGTGACACATTAGTTAAAATTGCAGGCGGCTGCTTTTTATGTAGAAGGAATTGGTAAATTGGTAAAACGGTACGACAAGTGCTTGAATAATGGGGGAGACTATGTTGAAAAATAGATGAGAGTTGTACCTTTGATATGTAAATAATTTTTTTTGTCCTCTGTGCTGGTTTGTTTTTTACAGCGATTCGGAGGTTACTTTCCGAATTGTCCTCGTACATATATATATATATATATATATTCAAAAGTAGAAAAATGCACACCACTTATTGACTTTTATCCAGATTATTTAATCTTATCTTAATTTACTTAAAACTAATGAAGGTTTTTCTTCTGCAGATTTTCTAGATCTTGAAATCAAAATAGTTGATAATAAAGTAAGCACTGAGATTTTTGATAAAAGAAACAATTTTCAGTTTAATATAAACAGGCTACCATTTTGGAATAGCGATATAAGTATTCAAATTTATAGAAATATCTTCCTGAATTATATCCATAGAAGCAATATTTTAATCACAATCAGTAAAAAAAAAGAGAAAATATATCGATACATTTATTGAAAATGCATTAAGATATGGTTTTCCTATTAATTTCATGTTTGCTTATGTTAACAAAAATTTTTTAACACCTATAAATTAATAGTATTTTGGAATTAATTATTTGGAAATATTCATATTTATGGAATTCACTTAGATATTAGTACATTACCACATAGGTATATGGTGCCACTATTCTTAGAAAATTGCACTATTTTTAGAAAACTGCATCTTTTAATTTTAAAATTGCGTCATTTTTTAAAGTTTATTCTAATGCTAAAATAAGTTAATATAATGAGTTTAAAAATTAAATATATAGTTTAATTTATTAATTATAATTTAGTATAGTATATAAACCTAATTTAGTTATAATATTTTCACTATAAATGCGGAACCTGTATTTCGGATATAGTTCTTGGCATTATTGCTATGACATTGTATTGGTAAGCAATTAGTTATTTTCTTGTTCTTATCTTGAAATATTCTGGAGATTTACTCCTATACTTTTATTTTTTCGAACAATTGGCTTTCACAGAAGGTTAGGCGCCTATAAAATTAAATTTAATGTGACATAATCGATTCCTAAGATCGATTGGCATTTGATTGTTGGAATTCCAATTCTGGGTTGTCTCTTTCATAGTAATAGTTTATAATCTAATTATCTTTATGAATTTCATTGTATGATTATTAATTAGGTAACATTATATTTATATTTAATTTTAATTATTGGTTTAATAGTTTATATACTGAAAATGTCATTTGAATTTTAATTGCTTGCAAAATATTTAACTATATATATATATATAGATATATATATTATATATATATATATATATATATATATATAATACTAATTTAATTGTTGAAAACTCCATATACTTTGATTGCCTTTTTTCAATAGTTTTAATAGCAACAGAGTTCATTTACATGTTAACATCTAAATGTTTAAATTTACCTTTTGCTCTTAGTATGTATAGTATTCTCAATTTTTTATTTTATTTTAGATTTGGTTGTAATGCTTAAATAATGAATTTTTAGTTTATGAAGTGCATTTTGATATGTCTTGTTTACTTTGTTTTTGTATGTTCATATATAACAAGTTAAGTTTTGGTTTATATTAATATATATATATATCAAAATAATCATGAAAGGAAAGCACCGTAAACATTAAGCACAACACTTAATGATACCGAAAAATAATAATTAGAGAAAAAGTTAAAATATTTCATAAATCACTTATTTACTACTACCATTCTGTAACAAAACTATAGCTTACCCTTAAAAATGAAAAATATAAAAACGCCACTAAACCTGCATATTTGTAATATTTCACAAATTAAGAAAATTGAGAAAGCCGATCCATATATGTGGAAATAAAACAATTTTAATGACATTTAGGACTGACACCAACAATTAGTGTTAAGCCAAGACTTTATGGAAACAGGCTTCCCCTGAGAAAAATTATTGGATAAATGAAAAAGGAATCTCTCCCAAAATTTAGCAATAAGGAGAGATAAAAAAAAATTAATGCGAAACCAGACACGTCTAAGACACATACCTTAAACGAGCTTGCAAAGCTACTAAGCTACTTTTGAAATTTGAAAATTCAACCAGGTTCAAACGACTAGAATAATCTAAATATTAATAATTTGACTAAATGTTATTAAATAACAGTAATTTTAGAGCCACAGAACCTGTTCTAGAGCATTCTGAATAGGCGATACTAATTGTAACAACCCTAAATAAATAAATTGTTATAATTAAAGTACTCTTATTCAGAACGCCCTTGAGCAGATTCTATTCTATTCAAGCTAAACAAAATTTCACTAGTATGTAGAACAAGTAATGCGCCATGTGAAAACTGAAAAAAAGGAAAAGAAGAAAAAGAAAAAAAATGCTAAAATTTTCGTCCATAAGGTGGACCAATGTCTGGAGTGATATTCGCAGATTTTTATTATTATTATTGTTTTTGAAGCAAAATTAAATAGTTAATTTGATTTTTTTAGTTTAAATAAATAATCTACTAATTCAGAACTTTAAGACTTTGGTCGTGTAGAATATTGTTTTTATGCTCATTTTCTTTTTTAAATTTCACTAGGATGTAGCACAAGTGATACACTCCATAAACAAAAAAAAATCCTGTGATGAACGAAAAAAGATTTTTCATTTTTTCATTCAAAACTGACTTTGGGTAGCGTTTTTAGTTAAACCAAACAAAATTCAAATAAACTATTCAATTTTCTTAGCTGATAAAAAAAATTCTTAAAAATCCTCCACCTACAGACGAAAAAATGTGTAAAATTTTTTTCCTACTTTTTCGGTTTTCTCAGACAGTTATTTTTTAACATTAGTGAGTTTTTGGAGATGGTTGTGGGGGTTTTGGCCCATCGGGTGGCAGGTGGACCCACTTCCCTCCCCACCCGACTTTCCCTCCCACTCGACTTTCAGCTGAGTTAAGATAAGGAATGATGCAGATCCTCTAGATTAGATAAGAAGGATGATAAGGAATTTATTTTATTTTCAGGCTTTGAAAATTTTTGAGAAGAACTTAAATTTTCTCGGCTTATTTCTTTACAAAAGTTTGATTTTAGTGACTTAGATTTTGTTTTCACAACGTCCTTTCACAGACTTGCATCAATTCAATCATAACTTATCATGCTCATTAAAATAAAATATTTAAATATAAATAAACATATAATTTGATACGTACAATCTTAATTTCATTTTTCTGTTTTAGGGCTTTGAATTTTCTCAGCTTTGAATTTCATCAATTAGAATTAATTTCAATCTTATTCTATTTTTCGGCATGCTCATTTTCTTTTTTTCGTTATCGAATAACGTTTTGCATTTGTTTTCAGGAAAATTTCAAAACTTGCATTTTCTGTTCTTTAAATAACAAAAAAGTTTACTTAGTTTCTAATTCTCATAAAATCTGCTTCTTAATTAAATCAGTTTTATAAGAATAATTCTGGAATGATCCAACTTGATTTATTTTTCTTTCATCATTCAACTTTCCTCTTTGCTTCGCTTATTTTCCACTACAAACACAATTTTATATTCTAACAATAAAATACAAGAACACTAAAATCATTTGGTTTGTATAAGTTAAAAGTTTAAATGGAGAAATTTGAATCTTGAGCGAGAAAAAGAATTATGATAAAGAATTTATTTTTCCGACTTTGACCAATTTTAACTGAAACTTAGATTTGAATTAAAATAAAATATTTAAATATAAAATAATTTTTTACTTACAAATTGAATTCTTCTTCCTCGAACCAATCAAGACATTGCAATTTCTCGAATGACGCTAAAAGGTTATATTAAACGTCACAATCATTTTATCTTAAAATTTAGGATCATTCATCATACTTAACTCTAAAACTATATAAAACATTCCACTAATCTAAAATTTTCGCCTATTAACTGATTAAACATCTCTTATCTAACCGATACTTAAAACAATTTCAGTGATTTCTGCTTTTACGAACTTATTTTGACTTTCTTCTTAATTCCTTATTTCTTTTAATTTTATATGATTTCACAAACTATTTATTCTATTTATAATTATATGTACTTTCTCTCATTTTCTTACATGACTGAAATTCATTTTCGATTTTTAAACACATTTCTTCGAATGATGAAAACGATCATAGAATATTCTATCAATAACATATGAAGAGAAAAATAAAATCTCTTTGCGTTTGAATAAATTAATGAAACTCATGTTTTACATTCTAATTCCTTTCACATTGATCAAATAAATAAATTTAATCTCAACAATTTTAACCGCCAAAGAACTTTTTCTGCATGCGTGAAGACTATGTGTGTGTGATTTACTTCTGAATAACGATAAAGAGTTGTCACGTTTGTGTGTGTGCTTCTCTTTGAGACAGATAATCTTTGAGAATATTCCACATAGAAAAATTCTAATCATTGCTTACTCTGCGTCAATCCTATGAATCTTATAGTTTCAAATTCATCTACTTTTGGAAATATATTTCTTCCAATGATGATGAAAACAGTCAAAGAATATTCTATCAATGACATAGAAAAATAAAAATCTCTTAGGTTTGAATAAATTAATGAAATGAAACTCTGTTTTAGCATTCTAATTCCTTTTTTTTAACATAAATCAAATAAATTTGATCTCGAATTTTAACACCAAGAAACTTTTTCTGCATGCTTGTTTAATTCAGGCAGACTCACCATGGAGTGCGTATTGTGCGTGCGTGCGTGTGTGCTGCTGCTGCGTGCGTGTGTGTGTGGATGATTTATTGGATGTGTAGTGTGTGTGCTGCGCGTGGCGCATCGTGGTGTGTGCGTGCATGTGCTTGTGCATGTGTGTGTGTGTGTTTGCGCATGGGTGTGTTTGTGTGAAACTCATGTTTTACATTCTAATTCCTTTCTTAACATATATAAAATAAATTTAGTCTCGACAACTATTAACCGCAAAGAATTTTTCTGAATGCATGTTTAATTCACGAAGACTCTGTGCGCGTGTGTGCATGTGTGTGTGGTAGTGCATGTAATATTGTGTGTGTTTGTGCATGTGTGTGTTTGTGCGTGTGTGTGTTTTATTGCATGTGTGTGGGTGTTTGTGAAACTCATATTTTCACACTCTTATTCCTTTTTACATAGATCAAATAAATTTAGTCTCATAATTTTAACCACCAAGAACTTTTCTGCATGAATGTTTGGTGCAGGAACTCTGTGCATGTCATGAAAGGTGTGTGTTAGTATTGCGTGTGTACGGCCGTGTGTGTGTGTGTGAGAGAGAGAGGGTATTTTTATCATTTGAGGAATATTCCACATAGCTATTCTAATATTGCTTGCTCTGTATCAATCCCACATGATGCCCATAGCTATCAATTTTTTTTTTTAATATCCCAAATTCCTCTACTTCCTGAAAACATTTTTTCAATGACAGATGCAGTATTGACAAAAAATAAAAGCAATCAATTCATCTCTTCGGCAGATTGGTTTTCTTTCATAGTGAGATTTGTTGTTAAATTGACTTAAAGAATTCCAATTCTCTACCAGTTTCAAAATATCAAAAGTATAAACTACTTTAAAGCTGAGACTGTTTCAGATCAAAAACTATTTAACTTAAAGATTTAAACCTCATTCAAACACTTCGAGATTGAATATTTTTTCTTAAACTTGAAACTTTTACAATGTTTAAACAACACAACATCTTTATTGAATCTTTCTTTCTTTCCTCACACATAGCTTAAATCAGCTGACCACAATTTTTTTAAAGATTGACGAAAATTAAATCATTTTAAAGCATAATTAACCTCAGCGCATTCACACACTTTCCTTGAATCTTGTAATTTCAAACTCAATCTACGTTTGAACATATATTTTTTTTCCAGCCAGTAACACAATTATCGACGAAATAAAAAAGCAATCATTACAAAATATCTTAGGTTTGTGAGTAAAGCAGATAAAACTATTGAAGGCCACTTCTAGATAATTATATCCTTCTTTTCAGACTTGGAATTATGTTAACTGTGTGAATACTTTTACATAATATTTTTTCTATCAAAATAAAACATGATGAAATAAAACATTTAAACTTGTGAAAAGTTCAATGCATTGACTTGAATAGTTGAATTCCCTATTTCTGTTGATAGAATTTTATATGAAATCTATGTATATATCATGTCCT
>BGPR01004688.1:42903-105231 GCA_013235015.1 Araneus ventricosus | reverse complement strand
AATTGAACGCCTACCTGCATGCACATAAATCGTATAAGATATGTATAAATTAATACTCAAGATATGCAATAAAGGGACGATTTTTCTCACTTATTATAAATGTTTCATTTTAATTATTGACTTTCATACTAGGTAGTATTATACTAGTACTATCTTAAACTTTAAAATTAATACTCTAACGGTGCTTTACTGTATTCGTATATAGTATTTTGTAGCGATCAAATGTGTGTAACTAAGCTTTTAAGTGTTCATTTTTATAGTTGTATTTTCTAAAACTAATTTCTTTCTCTTTTTTTTGCTAGACACGCATTTTTTTTTAAATAAAAAGACTGATCACACCTATCCAACTGCTTCAAGAATCAGTCATTCCGATTCCAGGTGCAAGGGTATGGAGTGGTGTTCTGTGAATAATGTACCTTAGAAAGTACAGTAGAACCTCGCTAATCCGAAATTCCGGTTAATCCGAACCGATTTTGCTTTCGAAAACTATATGTAATTGAAAAGATTACCTGAAAAAATTTAAATATACATACTAAAAGCAAAAAAGTACTTTTCAGCATGCATAATTTTGTACACATTGAAGAAACTAATGCAATTCGCCGTAAGATAAGGTCACTTCATACGGGAGCACATCCATTATTCTAATGAAAGGGGGAGACGTATGCTCTTTCTATTGCTTTTAAATAAAAGAATTCAAGAGATAGTAGTACTGAGTACTTATATGACTTACATTTTTTTAGCACGCATCTTTTTCTTTTCAATTTTAATCGGAATTTCGGGTAATCCGAATTTTTTGTAATCCGAACAGGCACCGGTCCCAATTAGTTCGGATTAGCGGGGTTCTAATGTATATATAAATGAAATAATGATCTCATTTTCAATTTTGCTTGACAGTCATGTGCGTAGCCAAAGATCAACAGTTTTCCCGACACTTGTTCAAGCTCCTTTTTACTGCTTTGGGGCGATCCAGTGATAAAATCACGAGTGGGTGCTGTTTGCCAAGAAATCAGAAACCTTTACGACCGGTATAAACGCAGAAGACCAAATATTGCATTGGCTATTAAGAAATTGTGGATTTCCCTCATGGATGACGAAGGTGTTGCTGTAGGTATCTTTACACATTTGAAAAGGAAAGCCAAAGCCATATTGTTGTTTAATAGTTGGTACCACTATTGACTTAACTAAAAATTTCGTACCAATAGAGCGTGCAGTTTTTGTTTGGAATAAATAGAATGAAAATAGAAAAACAAACGTTTCCATCACGTTTTACTTTTCCAATAAAGGGAAAACCGCATCGCAAGCTCACAATAAATTGTATGCTTTTCATGGAGACGAAAGTCAGTGTTAAAATTGGTATGTGCAAACAAATTTTCCCTCAAAAATGAACAATGGCGTAGCAACCGGGGGGCAATGGAGCTACAGATGCCCCGCGCGCAGTTTCAGGAGTGTCAAAACATTACTGCGCCCTTTTAAAGCAAAATATGAAGAGGGGACGTAAAAATAATACCATGCCCTTCGTGCCATTTTCGCTTGTTAATCCTTTCAGCCCCAAGCATAGAATTATTCATTCTAAAATTTGTACTCATTCTGGGCCTAAGATGAAAGTTAAAAAAAAAGGAACTTAAAATATTTTATTTCGGCTTTTTTTTTTTAACATATTTAAAAATGAAACTGTGTCCGTAATTTCATTTAAATTATGTTAAAATTAATTTTTATTTCGACTTTTTTTCACTGAATGAAGACAGGTTCAAAAATAGATAAATAGTTTTGAATATATAAAATCGATAGTGCAGCCATTTATGGTACGAATAAAAAAAGATATTTGAAAAGAGGAAAATGCAAAGAATTTAATGTCCATTTGGTATCAGCGGTAGGTTCAGATTCCGAACAAAAAAAAATAATGAAAATGACGATTCCAAATGGTATCACTAGGACTGAAAGCGTTAAACCACCGATGACGACTGGCATAAAAAAAAATAATTTTCCGAACCCCACTTACCCCCGTTAACGTCACTGCCCATGATGACAAAGTCAATGGGTTTAATGTCACTTTTTTAAAGTCAAATTCGATGAGCGATCCAAAAAAATACAGGGTGCTGTTCAAGTTAAGTCACTGATGATGGGGAGGGGGTCGAAAAAATCATATGATCCGGCACCACTTACCCCCGCTACGCCACTGAAAATAAAAGCCCGGGTCACCCAGCTGAGGTCGATGACGAGCTAATCAAGACAATAATCGATGCTGATCCTCATAGCAGGACATGCGAGATCGCACAGAAGCTCAGTACATGCATTGCGAAGCGATGAAAACAAATTGGCTACGGAAAATCCTCGCCTTATAGGTTCCGTACGAATGGAAAGAAGTTCACTTTACAAACAACATTGATATTTGCAACTATCACGTGAAACTCATTGAAAGCAATCCATAACTAAAATGCCTAATAACTGGAGATAAAAAAAATAGATTACTTGCTAGTGGCGAATACAAGATTTGGGTCTGGGAGGGGCTGAGGTCACAGAAATTTTGTATCGTCGCAACTTCATGGCTTATGTATGTGAGAAAACTTAAACTTCACTCACCTGGCAATAAGAATCATAAAGGGCACTACAATACTTTCGAAATAACTAGCCAAAAAATGTTTCCGACCGCATTAACGCTACAAGTAGGGGTGGAATGACTACAAAAGCGGGAAAATTTTCCGAGTCCGTCAAGCCAGAAAGAAATGTTGCCACGTTTCATTATTTTTATAAAAGAGATTAAGAACAAGCAGGTATAGTAATTTGATAAAAAAAACCCTTCAAGAATTTTGGTTTAGTTCTGGGGGAGGCTGCAACCCCATAGCACCCCTGGATTCGCCACTGACTTACACCAGTGTCAACCGCAGAGCAAGCAATGTTAATTAGCGCAAACGACGTCCAACACTCATAATGCATCAGCAGAAGGTTATGAGTAGTCTGATGAGATTACACAAAGGAATTGTCTCCCGTGAAATTTTACCACGCAACCAGACGATCAATCCGAACGTACTTACAATAACTAACCAAACTGAACAATGCAATTCAGGAAAAGCGATCAGCATTAGCAGATCGAAGAGGTTAGCTAATGCATTCCACCACGACAATACGAGGCCACACAGATCTTCGATCGCTGGGGAAAAATTACCAAGGCAGTAAAAATTTATCAACATTAGACACAAAATACAAAAAGGAGTTAAGAGGCAAACTTGCCGACCACTTTTCCACATCACCAAATCTATCGAGGCATTTATCTGAACGCAGGACCAACTTGTTTAGCCCGGCTTGGCAGAAATCGCGTCCTGTCCCATTGAGCCAGTTCTCGGCAACTGTTTTCACATCACTCTCTGAAGACAACCTTGCTCCAGATGAATGTTCCTTCAATTTCGGAACCAGCGGGAGTGTTCTCCCCTAAACTTTCTCGCCGATCTGGTTTTTTTACCCGGTTATTGGATTATTTTAAAAATAACCGTGACAAAAATAACCGAAAAAACCGGTTAACCGAAACAAAAAAAAAAAACTTTTCGGTTAAAACCGGTACGTTTTTCCCACCCCTAATCAGTGGCATAGTGACAGAGTCTTTAAAATAGTTTTGTTCGACTAGCGCCTCTAATTTTAAAGTTACACGAAGTTTGCCGAGATCACTTCTCTAATTTCTGAACCGTAGTTGGCAGTGGCGTAGCGACGAGGCGAAGCAGGGGGTGGGGGAGAATAGATGCGCCAAGCACTAGTCTTCGATGGCTCCATGGGGACTAAACATTCGCGCGTTTGTACCAGTTTTTAACCACTTGACTACGGATATTTTTTTTTAAAAAATTATCCACTTTTGTATGCGGATGAAGATGTTAGGCTCCAAATAAACTAAAATGATTGCTTCGGGCAGATTTTTCCCCCCTCCGAGTGGATTTAAAACCAAGACCTGGGACACAATAGTCCCATAACAAAGAAAACATCACATTTTTTAATGCACGAAACACGATTATTAGTTATTGCGAACACATACATTTACAATATTTCATCAATATTATTGCAAACCAGCGGGAGTGTTCTCCCCTAAACTTTATCGTATACTTCCCCAAATGGTGCCGTTTCCCCTTCCCCCGCGTGGCTAAAAAAATTCGAACCTACTGTTACCCCGAATCCAATGACTATCAGAAGGTTTTTCATTATAGTGACTGAAAAATATCTAGGTAAAGAATGAAATTCAAAGCGATGCGTAACGATTTTCCTCTCTTACCGGCTCAAGGACAAACTGACGTAATACGCTACTCCGTAATGAAATTCCTCTCCGCTCTTCCAGTACGCATGCGCGTGGAGATTCTCTTCAAAAGTAAATTATACGGACCGACAGACAGTCAAGCCTTTGACGGATTTGGCCCAAAATTTGATACGGACCTCCATTCATGACGATAAAACTGTGTATAAAATTTTATTCATCTGGCTTTTCAAGTTTTTGAGTTATAGCGATTCGCATGACGTCGAACATACAGACAGACTTCCCGTTGACGAATTTTGTCCAAAATTTGATAGAAACCTACAAATTATGTGTAAAGACCACATACCAAATTTCATCCCCGTAGCTCTCATAGCTTTCGAGTTATCGTGTTCACATTCAGACATAATTCCAAAATTGTGTTTTTCGGACTCAGGGAGGTCTGAAACGTGGAGATTCGTCAACATCTCGAGTTCGAATTTTTTGACGATTACAATACTTTCTCTTCGCATACGAGAAAGTAAAAAATATGTATTGCTTACGAACGGATCAAGACTATGGAACATACGTGCGCAGGAGAAAAGTCTTCAGAAAGCAAAGGCTTTTGGAGGGAGATAGACTGTGCCATCTAGGTGGCTAAAGGTGAAATACGCAATTGTTCTTGTTCTAAAACTGGGACGTATTACAATGAATTTCGAAGCAATTAGGTAAATTCCTTATAGGAAGTCTACCTATAGATATGATTCTCATGACACGACTTCCGGAAAATTTCTGCGGATCTTCACCGATCATGACCCCTAGAACCGAAAACCATCCTTCGTGCAAAACTTTATATTATATATATGTAACGTTGTTCCGTTAAGTGAAGTGTAGAGGTAGTTGAAGATTGCAGTCGTTAAATGTCCAAAACATTTTATTCCATTTCGAAGATAAGCAAAATCAAATAAGTTATAGAGTACTCAATAATATACTAAGATTAAACTTTTGAAAGATTAGGGGAATATTAAATCCATGGCCAGGAGTGGAGAATTACGCCGAAAAACGGCGTGACTGTTCAATGCGTTACATGATTACGAAAGAGGAAATTACGCAGACGCGGAGAGTTTTTATAATACCAAAAAGGGGAAAGTACCGAAGTTGAGGCTCTAGAAGCATTGCGACTCTTGCGAGTCTAGTTAGAGTAGAAGTGTTTTTTATCATAGGATTGAAGTAGAAACAATTAGTTCGTAATTAAAAAATAACTGTCGTTAAGAAGGATTTAATTTAAATATAGGAAAATTTCTAAGTTATTACATATATATAAAATGTTTTCGTTGTTGCAGTCATAAAACAGCCGAGTAGTTAACCAATTTGCTTTATTATAAAAATATTTTGGAGAGTGGCGGACATACCAACATCTTAGTTGAAGTTTTTAGTAAAAGTGTACAGAAAATCCCCGATTCTCTCAGATAAGGGAATAACAATATAACACGTGATCAAAGTGAAGGGAATATTGGCTATTTTTAATAAATTACATAAGCGTTTTAGGGAAAAAGTCTAGCACCAAGGAGACGCGTCATGATTTTTGGTGGGCACGTGAAAGCGATTAAAATATTCTTTTAGTAATAAATATGCCAAAACGAGAGATTTAATATACCTCCAGAGCGGAAATAGAACGAAACTGGAGTTTAAGAAAAGTGATTTTGGAATACATTAAGACTTTAAAAGATATAATATTAGAATTTGAAATAAAATTAAGTGAGATTATATATATATATATATAAAGTTTTTCCCATGTTATCTTGTGAACACGATAACTGGAGTAATTTTGATTCGATTTCAACGTGGGGTACGTTGTAAAGACAGTGAAAATCTCGGCCGAGTTCGTAGATGGGCTATCCAGCTCAAAGGGGTTGGAAATGGTGGGGAGGTTGAAAGTTTCATTTCCCAATAATTCCTTAACAATTGAAGATGGAAAGAAAACTCAAATGGGGCGAATTATCGCCTTATCATAACGAACAATGTTTTTATAGCTGCAATTGTCCCCCCTAACTTAAAGTATCTTTCAACCTATGTATGTTACCCCTTGTCGGAAAGCTCTCGTCTTTTGCACCCTCTTTCATTCTTGCATCTCTAATCCGTATGAAAATAGAGGGCGAAGTGTTCTTTCCCTAATATCTCCGGACTAAAGGAATCTACCTTTGCCTTCCGGCTTGCCGACGGGGATTTTTTTTTTATCCCGGCAGTAATGTCAAAATGCGAGTGGGACATACGCGCCCCGTTATTTGTCAAAGGATTAAAGCAAACTAATGATGAGGGGTCGAAGAAACAACATTTCCCGAACGCCACTGATGACGAAATAACACCGGGCGACACGTAACCTTCGCGACGCCACTGTTTTGGGCACGAATTAATCCTTCGAAATCTGCTATTCAGGAACTTAAGTTTAAACAAAGGAAATTTTGTTGTTTTAACGCATTTTTATGGAGTTCCCTGGCGCGCGTTTCATAGAGTCACGTCACGGAGAATTTAAGTGGAAATCTTGGCGGAAACCACGAGGAGGGACCTTGAAAAATGACAACAGACCTGCAGAAGGAATTGTTTCGCATCCGCCGAGTAAGCAAAGAATGGCGCAATCAGTCCAGGAAGCGCACGGAACGCTCAGGCAAGAAGGAAAATTTTTCTAAAATATTGACGCTCAAAGACGTGCAGGCCAGAACTGCTTTACAAATTGGATTTGGTAGTTAAGTGAAGGACGGGGGAAAAAATGTGCACGCGAGTAGTTATTCACTTCGCTTCCTGTTTAGAGGTTTTAAATCGCTCAAATTCAATTCAAAAGGTTCTGTCAAGAAAGCCTCATTTTTATTTATGTTACTGTGCAAACAAAGATTTCAGCTACTGTCCTGTTTTCATAATAAAACAACCGAAATGCTTAATAAGTCTGCAGAATTTATACAAAAGTAATAAGAAGTTTAATATTTTGCACTCGAATGTCCCCTCTCGAGCACTGTTCAAGACGAGGCATCCTTTTAATGTTTCTCGATTTTAGCAGTTAAACTTGCAGGAGTGGTCTCCCCAACACTTTCTCGTATCCGCCATAATGTGGGTGGAGAAAAAAATACACAGAGCGGAAGTAACATGGACGTTACACCAACTTAAGTGAGAAAAATGTCTTTTTTGCAATGGCGAAGAAACCGAAAATGCAATTTGAACGCCTTTTTTTCAATCGACTGAAATGAAAAAATTGGGCACGTCAGTATTAGAGAAATTATTGCTAGAACGTCTTAACTTTCATCTTAGGACGAATAACCTGCAAGCGGCTAACCAATATGGCTTCACGCTAAATAAATCATCCGAAGAAGCAACAGTTGACTTCATAGATGAAACAGAAAGGGCAAGACCAACAAAACAACATGCATTAGTGATCTCACTGGACATAAAAGGTGCTTTTGACCACTTGGAATACAATTCAATCAAAAGCAGTCTAAATGATATTAATTTCCACTCCAATACCAAAGAAACCTTAATAGATCTACTTTCGGGCAGACAAGTAGCTTTAAACACCCCCAAGGACCAGCTACACTCCCACAACATTGGGGCTGCCCACAGGGCTCGTGCACTGGTCCGGCATTTTGGAATCTTGTGGCGAACGAAGTACTAACTCAATCCTGGCCAGAAGGAGTTCATCTGCAAGCCTTCGCAGATGACTTCATCTTTCTTATAAAAGCACCAACAAAGGCTAAAATCCCTCGCAAATGAAGCCCTAAATCAATTTAAATCCTGGACTGCAAAACATAATCTGGAAATTTCAGCAGATAAATCAAACTACATGCATTTCAACAAAAATAGAAACGGTCCTCGCTGGTCAGCAGGCATAAGATGGGAAGGTAATCTTCTCAAAAGGAAATAAAGCATCAAATATCTAGGGGTTTTTATTGACGATAAACTAAACTTCGCAACACATCTATCCGAGTTAAAAAATAAAACGCTAATCTTTTATCAAAAAATAAAAAGTATCGCAGCGTCAAACTGGGGTCTGAATAAAAACATCTGAAGGAAAATTTATTTTACAGTTATAGAAAGAATATTACTTTATGGAGAACCGGCATGTACAAATAATATCGCCTCAAGGCAACAAAGGCTTCTCGATTCTATACAGAGAAAATTCCTTCTCAACATCACTGGAGCGTATTCTGCCACTCCAACAGCAGCTCTATACAAGCGATCGAAGGCATTACTCCCCTGCATATCAAAGCTCAAATGGAATCCATTCTCGTTAGAGCAGGTCGCCTTCGCAAGGATTGCAATTGGGAAGGCTCAAGTTTTCTATGTCAGGATTTTCAACAACCAAATCCTCCTCTTATCGTTCATCCAGCTAATTTTGATTTAGAGGATAGGGTCGCAATAGTCTTTGACCCGCATCCCCCAGCTGAGGCTATTTACACAGATGGTTCACATCAAGAAGGTGAAACAGGTTGCGCTTTCTGTGTCATTCAAAACAACGCCCAAATTTATCAGTGGACGGCAAAACTAAGCCCACATAATACCGTAATTCAAGCTGAAACCTTAGCTATAAAGGAGGCTATAAATTGGGCTAATTCTAAGGGAATATCAACATCAATCTGGAGTGATAGCAAGTCGGCACTCGGAGCAATTTCTTCCTTCAAAAGTTCTAACCCACTAACCCAAGAAACACAACAAGCCCTCCTTCAGAACCCATCAATGCAACTTAACTGGATTAAGGCGCATGTTGGTTTCCTCGGTAACGAGGCAGCAGACAACCTAGCCAAACAAGCTACTAAAGAAGGGACTCACCTCCATCTTCAGGCCCCGAAATGTCAGCTAAAGAAAATGCTTATGAACCTCTCTCTCAATAAATGACAACAAGACTGGGATTTAGGCGACACCGGAAGAGCAATTTTTAATATACTCCCTAAAGTCACTAACCCCAGCTTCATGGTCAAGAGAATCCACCCTCTTCGCTACAGGCCACGGTCCTTTTCCCAGCTATCTCTATAGATTCCGGCTTCACCATTCAGATATCTGCACATGCGGGGAAAAGGGAGACCCTCTCCATTACGCAACTTCTTGTCACATGACGTTATCTTATTTTACAAAACCAAGTGCAGAAACACTCAACTTTGGTGGAAAAGCGTACTTTCAAATAAACTACCAAGAATAAAAATATCTAAACTCATATCTTTCCTCACTGAAAATGAGAACCTCATTAAACAGCTACCGGACGCAACCAGTTCATCCGACTCCGACCCAGATTTCTCTCCTTCACCAAGACCTCAGATTTATGGACCAAGACCCTCTAGAGGTTCAATACCTAGAACCCTATTCAGTCCTCCTACAAGTATATAGATGCAGCGAACTTTTGGGACCTGTCTTAAAATGGTTTTTGCTTCGCGAGTCTTTCTTTTCACATTTCTGATTGTATTTATAATTTTCACATGTTTTTCGTCAATGTTAAAACACTGCGTGTAATCTTTTTTTTGTTGAATAAAGTTTCTACGCACACTCATCCAAACTGCAAACCGGAGATTTTTATCTCTGGAGTCAGGGGTGTGTCGTAGTGTAAAGTAAAGTATTTTAAAAAGCGGGTTTTTATTTTAATTACTAAGGAATCTTGAAATCTTTCTCCAGTTCACCGCCAGATGGCGCCAAAAGAATGGATTAAAAAAAAAACCAAATTACAAGCAAGTTTTCCTAAACTATTAAAAAAGTGTATTGCTATCGAGAATACACGACTGTGCAAAAGTTTCAGAACTCACGCACATCAAAAAGTGAAAAATCGGTTACACAATTCCATCTCTACAAACATGAAACAAGTACAGATAAATAGAAGTGTTTAAAAATGTCTCTCCAGTTACCTGATAAGGCATCTTTAAGCTCTTGTAGATCCTCCCCGGAACAATCGTGGACTATCTCGGCGCCTTTGTACCTGAAGAGGGCCCTGCAAAGACAAAGGGAGATTATTTAATCACTCGAGAAACTGTCAGAGTCCGTCTTTCATTCATTCACTCGCCTACAGATAAGTTGAGATGCAAAATGACACAATTTTACCGTAGAAGCCGACTTCTAGCAGATAAGTTCATTGTATTCTTTCAGATCAATGCATTTTTCCCCAGGGAGTCGGAACGCAATGATCAAAAACCGCACATTCAAAAACGCTATGAAAAAGTATGTACAGTGAAGCACCATTTGTACGTCTTTCAAGGGGCTGACGTAAAAAGACGTATTAACGAAAAGACGTGTAACCGAAATTTCAATAAACTTTGATTGTTACAATTTAATGCTTCGAATGCAACTTCATTTAAAAGTAATAATTTTGAGATTTTCCAAGATTGCAAAACAATTAAATTTTAAAAATACACATTTATCCTAAAAGTGAGAAAAATCATGCCATTATTGCATATGGTCGCTTAACAACGAAATTTCAAAAGAAGAAATACTCACTTTTTCGTAGCCAATAACGAATATTTCTGCATTTTTTAATATCCGACTTAAAGACGAGACCGCATGTTCCAATCGGATGTGAAAAAATTCAGAAATATTCGCTTTTGGTTGAGAAAAATTGAGCATTTCTTTCCTCTTTGAAATTTCAAAAAAATGAGAAAGGTGGTGATGCATGCTAAGCGACGATATCTTGAGTACTAACTATGCATTCCTCATTTTATCCGATTTATGTGTATGCAGGTAGGCGTTTAAAAAGGGTAATATGCTTAATTTCCAATTAAAAGTCGAGAATGTTTTTGGAGTTTTTCGGTTACATCAGTGGTTCCCAACCCATGGGCCGCGGATAGCGTATTAGTGGGCCGCGAAAGGCTAGTCGAGAGTCGAAGTCAGGGCAGCTTCAAGAGTCTTCACTTGTTCTTGCATTATAAAACAATATATTTTTATTCCTTTTACAGTAAGCTTCACTAATTACTCGAATATAAGGACATTTAATATACAGGGTGTCCACACTTATCGTAGTACAATAGCTCATTTGTAAACCTTTAGAGACAGACATATAGTTCCAACTGGAAAAATGCTTTAAATAAAGGGAAGAATTATATTTTGTGTTTTGTGAGTCACTAAATATATTTCTGAAAATGTTACGAATTCTAACTTTTTATACGGTTCCCCCGGTCCTATCAGTCATATTTAGTAAAATATTCGTTTTCATAAAACGCATGCGCAGCAGATTTGGATCCCGAGGCCAACGCCCACCATAGGATACAACAAGGGAATCCATCACAGGGCAACTGCTTCACGGAGAGATATCATTCGATCAAATAATAAAATCGTGACAACATTGCTTTCTGGCTGGACAGGCTCGAAAACATTTTTTTGACTAGTTATTTCAATGTATTTTTTATTAAATTATCAAAAGTATTGTAGTGTTCTTCACGATTCTTGTTGTCAGGTGAGGAAAGTCTGTAAAGTTAAAGTGTTTTGGTTTACATAAGCCATGAGGTTCGACATTCGTCACGACGATACAAAATTTTCATGACTTCAGCCCTCCAGACCTCAATCCTGGATTCGCCAGTGAACCGCGCCAGCACACGACTGGAAGGTAAAAAAGGATTTCCACGCCCGACTGTATCGGACAATTAGCAATCTGTCGTCGGTGCGAAACTGAAAAAGCAATAATTGCTCGCGCTTTGGTGCATTGAACCGACATCGAGCGAGCGTACGCGTACCTCCGCTGGCGTGTTTTTCTGGAGATACCGGATGACGATTCCATCGGCGGATGCGCGCTTCCGGCTGCCTCTCGAGGGACGTCTTCGGCTCGCTCTTCACGAAAACTGGGTCTTTATTTATTTAAAGAAAAGCACACTACAGAGAAAACTCCATTTACAGAGTGCTGACAAACACACAAAGAACAAAAGTCACAATGAGTAAATAAAAAAGAATATGCCTTAGAAAGCAAAAAGTAGACCACAGAGAATAGATAAAATCATAAAACTTATGCAAACGCATATATAATTAAAAATGAAAACATAATCCCAAAACTTTAAGACACTATGACACCAAAAGCCGTATTTTTTTTTTAAATTTAAAGTAAATTTCCAACCAGCGGGAGTGTTCTACCCTAAATTTTCTCGTTTACTTCCCCAAAAAGGTGCCGTTTCCCCTTCCCCCGCGTGGCTAAAAAATTCGAACCTACTGTTATCCAGAATCCGATGACTATCAGAACTTTTTCCATTATAGTGATTAAAAAATATCCAGGCAAAGAATGAAATTCAAATAGATGCGTACTGATTTTCTTCTCTTACCGGCTCAAGGACAGACTGGCGTAATTCGCTACTCCGTAAGGAAATTCCGTTCCGTTCTTCCAGTACGCATGCGCGTGGAGATTCTCTTTAAAAGTACATTATACAGACCGACAGACACTCAACCCTTTGACAGATTTGGCCCAAAATTTTATACGGACCTACATTCATGACGATAAAACTGTATAAAATTTTATCCACCTGGCTTTTCAAGTTTTTGAGTTATAGCGTTCGCATAACCTCGAACATGCAGACAGACTTCCCTTTGACGGATTTTGTCCAAAATTTGATAGAAACCTACAAATTACGTTTAAAGACCACATACCAAATTTCATCCCCGTAGCTCTACTAGTTTTCGAGTTATCGTGTTCACAGACAGACATAACTCCAAAATTGTGTTTTTCGGACTCAGGGAGGTCTAAAACGTGGAGATTCGTCAAAATCTCGAGTTCGAATTTTTTGACGATTACAATACTTTCTCTTTGTATGCTTCGTATGCGAGAAAGTAAAAAGCAAGGGTCAAAAAGTCAAAACACGCAAGCACCGTGTCTAAAAAACACACCAGGACTTTAAAAGTTTAAAAACGTAAATACACACTTGAGATTTAAAAAATGCAACACTTAAGATAAAAATAAATCAAACACGGCGCCAAAAAACTGGTCGAATACATAAGAACACGGAAAATCAAATAGCATAAAAATCTAAAATGTTGTAAAAAGGCAAATTAAAACATATCGTGTATTTAAAAGATGCAAACATTTCGATTTGAAAGCACCGAGAGAAGTATTAAAAATGTCGAGTTCATCGGAGAACGTGTTAAAAATTTTATAAAACCTATATAACGAGAACCTGTTAATATAATTAAATTTTGAATCTAAATTTGGAAAGGAACTCTGGTTTCTTAAAAATCTGGCGGGCACAGCGAAATCTATTGAGCTCATTACATCATTACAATCAATTGAACCATTAATAACTTTGTAAAAGAAAAGAACGCAAGAAACATCTCGTCTGGAGGATAAACTAGGCATATTAAAAATATATTCCGTCTTCCCAACAGGAAAGTGGCGACTCCTTTGCGTTTTCAAACGAACTTGATAGAATTCTTTCAAAAATCCTCGCCGATCCTACAATAATCATTAAGAAGTCATTAAAAACGGTAACGGGGCCTCTTTTATGGAGTTCGGGACGATACTAAATATCCATGTACCTCTCCTCATCCAACTTCGAACTGCCCTTTTAATTGAAACAAGACGGGAACAAGCGACAATTCGAACGCCTTTCTCTTTCCTTTTCTTTCTCGTATACGAAGTATACAAAGAGAAAGTATCGTAAACAACTTCGAACTCGAGATTGTGATGTATCTCCACGTTTTAGACCTCTCAGAGTCCGAAAAACACAGTTGTAGAAATATGTCTGTAAACACGATAACTCGAAAACTATTAGACCTACAGGGGTGAAATTTGTCATCTGATCTTGACACATAATTTGCAGGTTTCTGTCAAATTTTGGACAAAATCCGCCGACGGAATGTCTGTCTGTCCGTGTTCATGTGAACTCAAATACTTAAATATAGTTAGATGAATATAATTTGCTACACAGTCTTATGATCAGGAATGTAGGTACGTATCAAATTTTGAAGCCAAATCCGTCGTAGGGTCGACCATCTGTCGGTCAGTATAATCGCATACTTGCGAACGTAACTCCTCAACCCTATGGCTCGGATGAATAAAAATTGACATGTGGTCTTCTCTTATCTTAATTGTAGATCTATGCCCAATTTTGGTTTCAATCGGATGAAAACACGGATTTTCAATTGCATATTCGGTTTCTTCACCATTCTACGACTCAAAAAATGGCGCACGCGTTTTCCCCCACCTGTGTTATGGAATCGTCCATGTTCCTCCCGCTCTGTGTATTGTTTCCCCAACCGCGTTATTGCTCATTGTTAGCTGTAACCAGCGGGAGTGGTCTCCCCTAAACTTTCTCGTATACTTTCTAAGTGGAGATTCGTTAAAATCTCGAGTTCGAATTTTTTTGGGCGATTACAATACTTTCTCTCTGTATACTTCGTATACGAGAAAGTGAAACAAACCTGAAATCAAATATCTGTTGCCACGTTTCAAAAAAATATTACTTTGAAGCAGGTGCGATAAAATAGACAATGTAATGAATACTAAAGCGAAAATTCTGCTTTGGAATTGAATTCCCAAGAAAACAATTTATACTACCATAACCGTAACAATTGCAAAAGCGCGTAAATAAAAGATTTGCTGAAATAATGAGATCGGTTTGAATTTTATTTACAACAAAAAATTGTTATAATTCATGTTTGAAAACATTATTTATTGTTGTAAATAAAATTTACAACAATAACAGATTGTTACCAGTACGCATGCGCATAAAAATCGGATTAAATGAAATTGAATATGCAATTTGAACGCCCCTTTTCGACGGATTTGGCCCAAACTTTTATACGGACCTACATCCATGACGATAAAACTGTGTATCAAATTTTATCCATCTAGCTATTTAAGTTTTTGAGTTATCGTGTTCACAGACAGACATAATTCCACAATTGTGTTTTTCGGACTCAGGGAGGTCTAAAACGTGGAGATTCGTCAAAATCTCGAGTTCGAATTTTTTGACGATTACAATACTTTCTCTTTGTATACTTCGTATACGAGAAAGTAAAAAAAGGAAAACTACTAAGTAAACGACTGTTGTATACATGGCTGGATTATCAAATAGGCAAAGTAGGCTAGATAATGTATCGAACGCCGTTTATCTAACTGCATCTCGTGCAAATATTCAGCTGTAATTATCCGCCAGCGAATCATTATCACCGAAGAGCGTTTAATAGCCGATCATTATCACTGAAAATGCGTTGAACGGATAGAAAAAAAAAATGGATAGTAACAATTTTTAGATGTTTTTGAAAAAGCTGCCTTCATCGCGATAATTCTTAATATTTTTAAACTTGATATGTCCAAAATTTGTATATATCCATATTTTTTTATTACGTCAATCTATTTAATCCTTTGATCCCGGCTGGAGAGAGAATTCGAGTGCCTCAAAAACTGGAGTAAATTTTCATTCATGAAATCAGAATGAAATCCTTTCTCTGCTGGAATTCCAGGAGGACGACACCTCAGTTGCGCGATCAATTGTCAACAAGGAAAGGAACTAATTTTCTCCCGTAAAATTCACACAGGCGCCTGAAATCTCCCGAGTCCGGCCTCGGTCGAATGGGGCGGTTTGAAGCGCTTTAGGGCTCAGAGAGTTAAAATGGTAAAGGATACTCGAGACATTTAAGCCTGACCAAATGATTTTTGTATTTAAAATGAATTGTTACGTTGACTTAACGACGGATTTAAATAGCGTACGGGCACAAAAGAGCCGAACGTATGACGTGCGCCCCCGACCAAAAAGGGGTTAAATTGATGCTTCACAGGAAAAACGAACATAAAATGTTATCAATCTTTGAGTACTTTTCATACACGCCCGACCTTTGACGGTTTTAAAGGGTATTTAAATTTATAAGGGGTAAAGAAATAATTCATTTTTATACATTTTTTTCGAATTTGAAAACATTGTCAACCTTCCAGCGAGCGCGATTACGCAAATTACGACATATCGCGCATCGTATGACATATTTATCGTGTTTTACAAAAATAAATGCAACTTATTTATGTTATCTCTATTTATTAGCCTAATTGTAACCAAAGATTTTATAAATAAAAATTGCACTTAAAAATATAAAATAGCGATATAAATATGTAATACGATGCACAATTCGAGTATCTCTTGCAAATGCGCGCCCGCTGGAAGGATAATTTACAAATGTTTATTATTCCGACATTTCATTTCAGCAAAAGAATCCATTACTTCTTCAAAATCCAACTTTCGGGTCAAAGGACGTTCAGTAGACCGCATTGTTACGTCACGCATAGAAAAGTACGCCAGGATAGTAGGATTTCGGGTTCGGAAATGAAAGCTCGGCTCGAGATCTGGCGACAGGAAAGGTTAAAAATAGCATCAGACCAGGACGCACTTCGGTAAAGTTTGGCAATTCAAAATGGTTTATCATAATCAGTAGGTCTGCGAATTAGCTTCGACCAGTGGCGAATCCAGGATTCGAGTCTAGGGGGGGGGGGGGGGGGGGTCATAAAAATTTTGTATCGTAGTGACGAATGTCAAACCTCATGGCTTATGTAAACCAAAACTCTAACTTTACAGACTTTCCTCACCTGACAATAAGAATCATGAAGAACACTACAATACTTTCGATAATTTAATAAAAAATACAATGAAATAACTAGCCAAAAAATGTTTTCGACCGCGTCAACACTACAAGTACAAGTGGAATGACTACAAAAGTAGGAAAATTTTCGAGCCTGTATAGCCAGAAAGCAATATTGTCACGATTTTATTATTTTTTTTAAATTGAAAATTAAGAAAAAAAAACAGTTATAGTGGTTTTAAATAAAATCAAGAATTTTGGTCTAGCTCTGGGGGAGGGGGGTGTAGCCCGATAGCCCTTCCCCCGGATTCGCCACTGGCTTCGACCATTAGGGAATCGGGTAGGTCTGCAAATTAGCTTCGACCATTAGGAAATCAGGTAGGTCTGCGCTTCGACCATTAGGAAATCAGGTAGGTCTGCGAATAACCGAAGATTTTCCTGTATCGTGTCTAACAGTCGATAGAAAACCAATCAGGAAACTCATTTTCAGCTCTGACGAGTTGAAAATGCTTCACTGTATTGCTCATGTCCAATGAAGGATATTGGACATGAGCAATACAGTGAAACTTTCGCATAACGAGCAAAAAAATGACTCTTAATTAGCGACGTTTCGCATAACGAGTGACGAGTTGAGGGCAATTCCCGGATTTTGCGCCTGCTACTATCATATCCACGGAGCTTTTGTTTTGCTTTAATTCTTATCAAACTAGGCGTCTAGTACTGGTGCGTGCACTTTTACCTGTAACGTGTTTTAACTGTTAATCGAATGAGATTTTTTGCTTTGATTTTCTAGTAATAAACGTTTTGAATGGAACGAATGACTTTGGTTATTTTCATTTTTTGATTCCAATAATATTTAAGGCTATGCTTTTTAAAACTATTTTTCTGTCATGCATTTACAGTTGTTGATGCGCTATGTAACAAATCATTTGACGTATTTGAGTCAATGACGTAATGCAATTGACTTATTTCATTTAATAAGGATAACAGAACAGGTAAATCAGCCCGTGTTCAGCATTCATTCGGCTTTTCACTTCTGAAAACCCTATCCGCATTCCATGCTGGTTGATTCTGCATAAAAGATACGATTCAGGCTCATTAACGATCTTATAATTTTCTTTGAATAAACGTTATACATAAAATTTCTTGAGTATTTTTGTTCGGCATGGAACGCAGTATCGTATTTTACATTGATTTCTATAGGAAAAATTGTTTCTCGTAACGAGCAAGATTCTGGAACGAATTATGCCCGTCATGCGAGATTTCTTTCACTGTATGTATGCGACTCTGCAATTGTAACATCTCGGTCGGGGGCTCTTGCCAATTTCCCAATCCTGCCACCCTACGCCACTGAGTACACTTCTGTGGTGCAAGGTATCGTGGTTCGTCTAAAGAATCGAAGTCAAAAGTTCAGTTAAAAGTATAGAGTCAATTTTTTGCAAAACTGAGCATTAGTCCAATAAATCAATGGACCTTATGCATGTGACGTCACATCCTCCGACACGTGACTGCCGGCGGCAGCCATTGGTCAGTCTTAAACAGCTGACTCAGAACTGCTTTTATTTCCGAGTCGCTTATAGGCCGATCGTTTTGTTTATTCCTCCACAGCTGTTTTTCTATACTCTCGAACCCAAACGGTGCATAAGGTCTATTGCCGTAACTCAAAGATGAAAACATTTAAAAACAATTAATGGTATTAAAAAATGAAAGGTGCGCATCTTTGATACAAAAATGAATTTCGTACCGATAGTGTCAAGAAAAACCTGTTCGTCAAATATTCAGTACAAAAAATTAGATCGGAAATCATTCGAATATCAACCAGAAACCACTGATGCGCGGAGTATTCGGCAATACCCTGTCGGGACTCGAGTTCGTTTTGCGGTTAATCAACCCAGACCAACAGCAGACGACTGGGCTGACCTTGAAAACATTCTATTATTGTATAAAAACAAAATAAATAAACCTACGCTAACCCGAGAGTTATGGCGGGAAGAATATCTCGAACACAGAACGGAAAAGGTTATCGTCACTTCCATGAAACTATTACGCAAATCCCTTTGTTGGGAAAAAAAAAAGAACAGAACATTCTTCGGTTTAACTCCCTTCTTCACTCCCAAACGAGTCGGGGCGCGATTTCTGAAAAAATATCGTCTGCCGAATGGAACACATGAGTGTTTCGAGTCACGAGACAGCGAGGTTACATCTTCAGCGTAACTTCAGGTGAAAAGTACAAGCAGACGCAAAACCGGTAGTCGTCGGAGTGCACAGCTGAATCGATCGCATTGAAATGAGCTCGCGATCGACTCGAAGCGATTTGTGCCTAGAAGCGAAGGTCGCGAGTTTTTACCTTTCACAGTTGTTAGAATTTGTACAGATTAAGAACGTTTTGGTTTTCAAATCTTAATATCTGAATCGTCCATGCGTAGGAATTTCATTCAAATTTTTCGAACGTTATTGAAAAATGCTTTAGGAGGGTGGATACAGAAACTGTGACAAAATTTCCCTGACTAAACTTACAACACTTCCCTGATTTACGGCTACTAATTATGTTAGTTGGCTGGCTTTCTCCCTACTCAGAATCACTGTATGAATACAATATACATTAAAAACACTTACCAGTTATTTAATATGAAAAAATAATTTTATGAAATTTAATTTTTAAAAAATGGAATGAACATCCTGAAAAAACCTATTAAAACAGTATGTTACATTTCTTATGTGTAAAAAATACTGGAAATTTTAACAAAATACTTTGCTTCTAAAACTGCACAAGAATTCTAAGAAACATTAAGACTATTCTTTGCAACACAAGTTAAACTATATTAACAGTAAAAGTATTATGATCTTTGCTCAAAACTTTAAAACAGTTCGATAATTAATCAGTGCTCTTTTCATGAGCACCAGAATAGCAAGTTGCAGCATAAATACAAAAACAGTATAATTTATGTACCTAATAATATATATTTTAGCAAAGATTTAAACAAGAGAAACTGCCAAAATATTACTTCAAATCTTTATTCTTCAACAAATCATAAGAAATTGCTCCAATCAAAAACTTATGCTTTTATGAATGAAGTTTTTTTAAAAAAAAATCCATTTATTAATACAAATAATGCTAGACATAAGATAATTTAGCGATAATAACTATTAATTTTCCCTGATTTTTAGATATTTTTACGAATTTCCCTGACTTTTCCAGATAGATAAAATTCCCTGACTTTTCTTTGATATCCCTGATTTCCAGGTTCTGTCGCCACCCTGTTTAGCATTTATGGCAAGAGAAATAGGGTTGCTATAACTGCCAAGTATTGATACGGGGCAATAGAGAGCTAAATAAATAAAATATGAAAAAAGTGAGTAGATAATGGTTTATTTTACTATGTTTTAAATTTATTAATTTTTTTTATCAATCTAATATAATGAACACAAAAAATGATAAAGGATGTGGGACAAATCCTTTTTATAGACCAGTCATATTTCCAGGTTGATTTTACTTTCTTAATTATATCATTTTCTCCTTTCACATTAATTATAAAATTGGGAGCAAGTCATTTTAAAAATACACTGACGCAGAGTTTAGGGCGAAAACGGGACGAATAGCAATACAGGACTAAGCAGTGAAATACGGCGACAGTACCGTACATACGGGTCGTATGGCAACCCTAAAGAGAAAAAATCCTGTCCAAGAAAATATATCTTACGCATAGCTAAATAGAATGGAATACTATAAAAAAAGTCTGCAAATTACCGATAGGATTGCGATGCTAAAATGTAACTCAACAGATGCCAGTTTTTCGTTTAGGGCGAAAACGGGACGATACAGGACTAAGCAGTGAAATACGGCGACAGTACCGAACATACGGGACGTTTCGCCCTAAGAAAAGTTCTATAAAAGGAGACCAAAGAAAAAACTAAATATTACGTCACTTTAATCTTTTTTCACGGATTTAAAAGATGGATTCTCTATTGTTGGGAATTCCTGCTGTTTGGATTGGGAACAAGTCAACTTTGGAAACTGCGAATCATTTCCAACAATTTAGACGAACATTATCAAATGGAGACAAATGCCAGCCGAGAATCATAGTTTCTTTTATAAATCGAAGCATTCCCCAAACAGCGCGGCATTTAGTCGAAGCAATTTGTCAGAAGATCGAAGAAAATTTCTCGCCTTCCGAGATTTTAATTTCTCAATTCTTGAAGAACATACAATTTGAACATACTTATTCAATTTGCCTTGTTTCAGGTTTTTAAAGATGGAATTTTTTAATCCACATTTCACTGATTTCCGGATGCGACAGAGTGTTTCGAAATTTTGCTCACTTCAGTGTTCCCAAAGAAAATACACATTAACTCATCATTAAGGTCTGAAAATATTAATCAGTTAAATTTCGACTCTGTAGCGGTTACAATTCACCGCCTTCTCATTTTTATGGTAGGTGGCGCTACTAGAGCCATCCGGGTTTTTCCCATGATGCCTCTCTCTCTCTTCTGTGTACTTGTGTTGTGTTGTTCTCTGTCTTGCGTCTTGTACCTTTTAATGTACTGTGTCGTGGAACTTAGCCATCTAATAAAAATGGTTCCCGAAATTGAATTAATTCTTCAACAGCGGAATTCCATATAAACACGAGTCTCGTCCCGCTACAATTCCATAAAAAACCTGGTAGCGAATTTGAGATTCCATAGTATTTGTAATAATGGAGAGATTGAAAAAGAAGGGAAATTTAAAAAAAATATCCATCGCATTCGCATCCCTGCTGTAAAGCGGAACCAAACTCTTAACCAAAATGGTACAGGAAATCTCTTGCAGTGCAGCCGACACAAGATATACATGGTGGTCATAAATTATTGGACACATTTTAAAAATTAATAAAACACTAATAATGTTACGACTAAGGATTTTTTTAAAATGGCAGCGCATTTTCAAAAGTTTTTTTCAGATAGGCAACGTGCCGTTACGGTGATCTAGGGGGTCGTAAAATTATTGGACATCCCCCATTTTTGAAAGCCATTATCTGCGAAATTTTTAAATTCTAGAAGAAAATAAGACACTTGTAGAGAATTTTACGCTCTTTAACTTGTTAATTCACATGTAGTGTAAAACTGCATATTTTTAGAGATATTCAGGAAAAAATAAAACGCAACCAGAAAATGGGTTCAACAGATTTCAAA
This sequence comes from Araneus ventricosus, assembly GCA_013235015.1. Taxonomy (NCBI): domain Eukaryota; kingdom Metazoa; phylum Arthropoda; class Arachnida; order Araneae; family Araneidae; genus Araneus; species Araneus ventricosus. Next base: position 83,351 of record BGPR01004688.1, on the reverse strand, counting down.
AATTTATTTTTAAAAGAAGTAATAATGTAACTACTAACGGAGATTTTTTTTAAATGAGAGAGCAAATAAAGCTTTTTCAGATAGGTGGCGTACTATTACGGCGTTCTAAATTTGCTACAGAGAGATTTTCATACGCAATGGTTACCGATCAGAAGAAACCGATGCGTATGGGAATTTCCGTTTAGTTTTTCTCGAATACCTCGAAAAATATTCAGTTCTCGAATTACAATTGATATAAGAAATTAAAGAGCGTAAAATTCCCAACAAATACACGTTTTATTTTTTCTTCTAACTTTAAGTTTCGCAGATAATGGCTTTCAAAAATGGGAGATTTTCAATAATTTACGACCCTCTAACCACCTTAACCGCACGTTACCTATATGAAAAAACTTTAAAATGAGCTCTCATTTTTTAAAAATAAATAGTTGTAATATTAGTTTTTTTATTATTAATTTTTGAAATGGGTCCAATAATTTATGACCAACCTGTATAGTCACACATGTTGCGATGTTCTTAGTGTTTTAAACGACTCTAAAAAGTACATTTTAGATTTGCCGATTACGAATACAATGCCGAGGAAAATATTCGAATTTCAATAATTTGGAATGTTTTATGTGTCTAAAAACGACGCCATCTCGGTTCGATTCCCAGGATTCCGTTCGTTTTCCTCGAGGGATCATCCTCTCAACTGGACCGTGAAGGTCTTGGATGGTGAATTCGGGACACGAGAACTTTTCATTTCGTCCCAAGAGAGCGGGGGTGCGCTCGCTTCCTTAGTCGGAATGGCGAAGATGGTCCCGCCACCGCCAGAACAAATGTGCCAAAACAGACTTAGCCTTAATTCGCGTTCCCGTATTCACACAAGACTGCCACTTTCGCATACTAAATTGGAATTATGCAAAACGGAATGGGACGAGTTCTCACACAAATCGTTCTAAAAATGTATCGCAGCGCCTTCTTTTCCTTATTTTAAAGTGTGGGACGCATGATAGAAAAACATTGCCTCAAAATAAAAATCGCACTTTATGAAGATATAGTGGAATCTCCCTATAACGAAATCGCTTGGTTCCAGTTGAAAAATTCGCTATAGAGAAAATTTCTTTAGACGGAGATTAGAGATTTTTGCAGTTATTGAAGTAAATGTAACAAACCTTTTAGTATGTGCGATAAGTTCAAAAATATTTAATTATGACTTTCAATTAAAATTGAAGTAATATTTATTATAAATTTGATAAAATTATACTAATTTTTATCGTATAAATAAAATGCTCAAAAATGAGGACAATTCACCAATTTAGAGAATAATATGTACTAGTATGGATAAACATAAAATGCGTATTGTCACATCCATTTGCTGTTTCCACCCCGATTCTTGGAATCTTGACCCGTAGAAATGTTGCTCCCTCTGTAGAAACCCAAGTCCCCACAACTGCATTACCCTTCACGTAGCATTCTATCGTTATGTGTTATCGCTGGAATGAACAATGCGAATGGTTCCAGAAACAGGCACGTGTGAGCGATTTGTTTGCACAGAAATTAGCAACTTTCTTCAAAAATGACAAAAATCGAAAAGATAAAGGCCTGAAAAAATTCGTTATAGGGAGAATATTTTGAATGTTATTTAACATTCCGATTAAAAATTTCGTTATAGGGAGAAATTCGCTGTAGGGAGACTTCATTGTAGGGAGACTTTACTGTATATCTTATCGACGAGAGGTTCCCAACTTGTGGTACGTGTACCCCTCGGGGTACCCGAAGGACTAGTTGGGGGTACATGAAATCAAAGTTGGTAATGGCGGAAACAAGAAAACATAAGGAATTAAAAAGTTACAGAATTTTGTTTCCCACTTGAAAAGTTGATTATTATAGAGTCATTTTTAGTCGCCCTTATGCCTTGACGCGAAATCCTTACAGTACCGATTTCATTTGCTTCGGTGTTGAACTATTACTATCGTAAAAATGCAATTAAATGTAACAAAAATTAATTCAAGCAAATATTCTTAAGGTTGTCAACTATTCTTATGGTTGATTCTTAAGGTTGGTTGAGGAGAGGATGTGATAGTAGGGGGTACGCTAAAATATAAACATTAAGCGGTCTATTCTGGTACCCCCGGTTGGGGGGGGGGGGGTCGCTTTTTCCGGTGCTAACGGCCGGGAAAAGTGCCGCCCCCCCCCCCACCCGGGGGTACCAGAATAGACCCCTAATTAAGGGGTACGCGAGGGAATAAAGATTGGGAACCCCTGTTATAGACCAATATCCGCGTAACTTCTCATGCAGCGCTTCTTCCCGGCAATTATAAACTTGTCAAGCGGGTCTGTTGCATGTTAACTACGTCGGGACGCCGCTGGTGTGGTGTTACACAAACCACCCCGACCCAGCCTACCCTACTGGGTTTAAGGCATTAAAAAAGAGTCAGAGGGGAAGAGAACTGACCAGCAGCAGCAGGAGGACGCCAGCCCCAAGCCAGTTGGTGTGGTGCGGAAATTTGGTGAGCAGGGAGCCAGCTCGGGTATCGTCCTCGTCATCCGATAGCGGTTCAAAATGAAGAGGTTCGTCCCAAAATCGCCCTCGCGTTGCTTCAAAACTGGACGTTAATATAACTAAACTTCCCGGCAATGCTTTTTAGAAATCGTTTCCCATCAAAACACATCAATAATTTAAAATATAATTCTAAATGAAAAGTTCCCATATCGTTTAACACGTTAAGCGCCATGTCAGTCACCGGTGACTGACACTGAAATACCTAATGAGATGACCCCTTCTCTATTATAGTTAAGAAATAGCAGAGAAGGGGGTCATCTAATTAGTTAGATGGTTTTAATCCTGGACGCGAGCCGTAGCTCTTAACGTGTTAATATGAACATTCTTTTGCAAAAAAAGTTGGGCAGACATGTGCGTTCTTTTCTAAACCAGCGGGAGTGTTCTCCCCTAAACTTTCTAGTATACTTCCCCATAAGGTGCCGTTTCTCCTTCCCCCGCGTGGCTAAAAAAATTCGAACCTATTGTTACCCAGAATCCAATGACTATCAGAAGGTTTTTCATTATAGTGATTGAAATATATCTAGGCAAAGAATGAAATTCAAAGAGATGCGTAACGATTTTCCTCTCTTACCGGCTCAAGGACAAATTGACGTAATTCGCTACTCCGTAATGAAATTCCTCTCCGTTCTTCCAGCACGCATGCGCGTGGATATTCTCTTCAAAAGTAAATTATACGGACCGACAGACAGACAACCCTCTGACGGATTTGGCCCAAAATTTTATACGGACCTACATTCATGACGATAAAACTGTATAAAATTTTATCCATCTGGCTTTTCAAGTTTTTGAGTTATAGTGTTCACATGACTTCGGACATACAGACAGACAGACTTCCCTTTGACGGATTTCGTCCAAAATTTGACAGAAACCTACAAATTATGTCTAAAGACCACATACCAAATTTCATCCCCGTAGTTCTAATAGTTTTCGAGTTATCGTGTTCACAGACAGACATAATTCCAAAATTGTGTTTTTCGGACTCAGGGATGTCTAAAACGTGGAGATTCGTCAAAATCTGGAGTTCGAATTTTTTGACGATTACAATACTTTCTCTTTGTGTACTTCGTATACGAGAAAGTAAAAATGAGTAAAAACACTGTTCCTTTCCTAGTACTTCGTAACTCAACAATTCCGTAATCCGAGACGCGAGAATTCATCGGGCACAGAGCCGGAACCGTTTAATCGAGAAGATTGAAAGGCCATTTTTAATTTCGAAATTCCCACAACCCAGCGTCAACTTTTTGAGCGGAATACAATCAACTCCGGTCTAACGCGTTGCGCGAAACCTCGCGTTCACCTCTTCTCACATCCGCTTGCATCCCTCGAGGGACGACTCGTCGCACAATGGAAAAGGCGAGAAACTTTCCGTAGCCGAGCTTGATTAACGGCGAAGCAGATGCAAACTTTCAGTCTGGGGAATTTTGTTCGGTGGAGGCGAACAAGAGCAATTTTCCGCCTGCTACTCTTATCCGCTGTAAGTGCGCGTGCCTCTCGTTTACAAGCTAGCCGCCTTCGGCGATCAGCTCGTTCGCTGGTAATACCGATTTTGTTTAACCCTTTGCGCTCCGAAAAATAAAATGATGCATAATTATACACGTGTAAGTGCAAGGAATTATTTAGCGCTTTAGGAAGCTGAAAAATATTGTTATTAAATTTGTTTCAATTTCTAAAAATTAATCTGCGTTTTTGCTATTATATGGTTTTTATTACAAGCACTATCCAACAAGAATGTGTAAAAGATGCATCATTCAGACCGACTTGACAGAAGAGTGCAAAGGGTTCATTCCAATTGAATTTTGATTAATTTAAATTTTTAGAATTTTAAGCTGGTGTAAAAATTGTGCTATAATATTTTTTAACCTCTTAACTGAATAATTTTCTTTGCTATCTAAAAAGATGACCCCTCCTGTTTTGGAAAGGGGCTGTCGTTTTCATTCATCTAAGAAGGCATAGGATACTTAAAATGTTTATGGATCCTACATATTTTTCGTGTCAAATTATAAAGCTAATTAATGACTCAATTTTAGTTCATAAGACTAAAATTTCGATAATTCGATGCACGAGTATTCTCGGGCTGTTAAGTTAAGCGGTTAAAGTTATCAACGAAAAATGTCAAAAATTTGCCTAATTTCTAATTAGATGAAATTCTCATAGTTCCGAAAAAATCCCTCTAAGGTGCACATCCCCCATCCTTCAAAGGATGTTTATAATAAATTTGGTAATTCTAAGTCTAATGGTCTGTCCTGTAGAGCAGGGATTCCCAACCTTCTTACCCTCGCATACCCCTTGATCATACTTTTTGTTTTCACGTACCCCTACAATCATATCCAATTCCCCCTTCCCCACAACCATTCGTCTATGCAAAGAAGTTTTTTTCTCAATAATGTTAAGGTTAGCTTAAAAGTGAAATGACTCGAATTAATAAGGTTTGCAGAACTTATTTTTGATTTATTCCATTTTTACAACAGTATTAGTTCAACGCCAAAGCAAATGAAAGCAATATTGTAATAATTTGGCATTAACTTATAAGGATAGCTAAGAATGACACTTCGTAATAACCAACTATTCAAGAGCTATAGTTAATAAATAGTAAGTATTCATCAATCATTGAAAATTAAAGGTTTCGGGAATGGCAAAATAAGTTGCGAAAACATTTAAGCCGAAGTATTGGTCAGAATTCATCTTATTAGGAACACCATTGCATCCTAATACGCAAAAATTACTGCAATGAAACACTTGAGAACCTTTAATCACCATTAACTATTTCAAATAGTGTTCACGTAAACCAGTTTTGTCTCTTTAAATGCGAAAGTTTGGCTTCTAATCGTTTCGTAAAGTCACGAAAGGGGATTTGCGGAAATGCTCAACTCTACAAAACCAGTTTCGTTTCAATAACTTTTCAACCCTTCAACTTTGAGAAAGTTCACTGCATAATACTTTATTTTCAATCAATTAAGAAGCAGACACAATTGGCATGTTTCGAAGGCTGAAAGTTACTCACTCTTCATTAGCCCGGGAACCACTCAGCTGTCACAGGCGCGTATGAGGAAGCATTCAGACAAGGTTGTTCCCAAATGGAGGCCATTTTTAAAAGTGATTTTCAGGATCATGAGGATAAAGGTCAGCCAAGTTTTTCGACGCTTTCTTTGTTCCAGCACTAGTGGATGTCATTTCGTATTTATTTTAACCCCCTTGGCATTCAAGAACATTATCCACTTGATACTAAACAAGTAATATAAATTTTTTTTAAAGTCAATTCCTACTATGTAACCAAGTCTGATGTTAATAGTTTGAGATGCGCAAAGCTATGGCTAAAATATGGGGGTGCTTCGATGATCCCATGGGCCATCCATATACCCAAGAACCAAGTCTGTGATGTTAATAGTTTTCGAGATATAATGAAAAACGTACTGCGCATGCGTCATGCAAAATATGAAATGACAGACAAGAAAGCGAATTAATATTGCATTGTCATCTAGTTGTGAGCTCTGTTTAAAGTTTCGAGTCTCCAGCTCGTCGGGAAGTTAGTTTAAAATCGATTGCAAAATTTGAACAAGATATATATAGGGAGAGTGTGAACTAATAGCAGGAATTGAAAAAAAAAGCTCTACTGTGCATCTATCTGTGCTGTAATCTGCAGTAATGTGAGAAATGAAACAATTTGCCGTATTTTAAAGGATCGGCCTAGTTAATCTGCAGATTACCGAAATAATCTGCATTAATCTAGTCCAGAGTTTCCCAATCTTTCTCCACTCGCGTAACACTTGACTAGTCTTTTCATTTTTGAGTACCCCTACTATTATACACCCTACACAAACATCCCTTATAACAAAACGGATTTTATTAATAGCGTCAAGGGCTTAGGTTAGCTTAAGAGTCAAACGACACTGACAAAATTGATAAAATTTGTAGGATTGATTTGATTTTACAAAGTATTCCATTTTTTAAATTTTTAAATAAAATTAATAAATAAATAATTTTATTTTTAAATTTCAACGTCAAAACAAATGAAAACATTGAAATAATTTCGTATTCACTTGTGATAAGAGCCAACAATTGCTCAACGACTAAGTATCAATCTACTTCTTCCCTTTCTTATTTCATGAATGGGCTCGTACAATTTTCGCTTTCATACGAAGTTGAAAAAACGAAACTCTAACATGCATTCCTATGTTTTGTGTTTTCGCCATTACCAAAATCACTTTCGCGTACCCCTTACTAGACCCTCGTGTACCCCAGGATACGCGTACCACAGGTTGGTAATCTCTGATCTAATCCAACTCGAGAATTATGCATTTGGAAACGGTACATCTTCCCGCTGATATATTTGTACCAAATTTTGAACTGAATCTATGTTTTTGCTGCAAAGACGCGCCAGATTTCATTCATCCAGTTCATAGCGTTTTTGAGTCGTCGGGTTCACACGCACACGGACGGTCTTTCCTTCGATGGATTTTACACAAAATTTTATGCAGATGCATTTATTTGCTGTGATGACAACAAACCAAATTACAGTTATCTAGCTTCTTCCGTTTGAGTTACCGTGGTCACACAACGATTCAATTTTTTTAGACTCGGATGTCTGAAACGAGGCGATTCATTAAAACGTCCAGATGAAATTTTTTGGGAAGGTTACAACATTTTCTATTTCTATAATTTGGTAGACGAAGGGGAGAAAAAGAAAAAAACTTTCCTGAAAAAAATCAGCGAGAAGCAGTTAAATTTTCAACAGTTCTCCAACGTGCAAGAATTTTGCAGAGACAAAAATAGGACTAATTATTGCAAAAATAAAAAGACAAACCGCAATTATCAAGCACGTGATTTTACGAAATTAGTACGAGGGTCATCCAGAAAATAAAGACCGTTTGGTTATACAAAATGAAAAACGATATTGGAAGAAACAATTCTGTTACATACCGGAAGCTTCCTTCACTTCTCTACATAATCGCCTCCTACATTTAAACATTTGTCCAGCTTCAGAATTCCCATGTCGTGCTCTTCTGCCACCAGTTCGTTAAGCCAGGTGGCCACTGCATTCTCCAACTCTTCACCACTTCCAAACCGTTTACCGCCCAGAAACTCTTTCAGCTTAAGGAAAAGATGGAAATCGCTAGGAGCAAGGTCAGGACTATAGGGTGGATGATCAAAATTTTCACATCCGAATTGATCCAGCAACTCTTGAGTAGCAGCAGTGTGAGGGCGGGCATTGTCGTGAAAAAGCACAATTGCTCCAGAAAGCATTCGCCGCCTCCTGTTTTGGATGGCTCACTATAGTCTTATTACTGTCTCACAATAACGATTTGCATTGATCGTACACTTACTGCTTATCCATCTTTTCCTTAAGTTGAGTTTCTGGGCGGTAAACGTTTTGGAAGTGATGAAGAGTTGGAGAATACAGTGACCACCTGGCTTAACGAACTGGCGGCTGAAGAGTACGACATGGGAATTCTGAAGCTCGACAAATGTTTAAATGCAGGAGGCGATTATGTAGAGAAGTGAAGAAAGCTTCCGGTATGTAACAGAATTGTTTTTCAAATAAATATTGCGTTTTTCATTTTGTATAACTAAACGGTCTTTATTTTCTGGATGACCCTCGTACAAGGTGAAAACCAGCCCGAGTCGCCACTTGAGTATGGAGAAAAATACCAAATTTTAAAATCTATATAAATAAATTTGAAACGCCAAAATAATTTGTACGCTATAGAAACCAGAACTACTAGACAGATTTTTTTTTAATTTTGCTCACAAATACTACGAAGCATGAAGATTTCGTGAAAGTAAGTCAGATAGTTCTATTTTTATTCATTAAAAACTATGTTTCGATATATGGAAAAAATAACTTATTTAGTGTTGCCATTCCTATTGAATGATATTATACATATTATATATCTTTTATTTGCCTGCGAGTTGCCATGCCCAATGTTTATTATGTTATTTTGTATCATTCTTTAAAAATTATAATAACTTACGGGGATAAATCAGCATTCTGCAGCTTATAAAAATAGTTTGTTACAATTTAATTTTTCAAAAATCAACGAAATTTAAAAGTCGTTTGGTGCAACTTATATTGTCATTCTGGTTAAAAATAAAATTGTTGATGACAATAAGATTGACTATTTTTTAAAATAAACATATTTGCATCCCGAACGAAGCCGAGTATATCAGCTACTAATAAATAAGACATGGAAAGTGAAAGTTACTTCCCTTTCCGTTAAAAGGAAATCTACTTGAAAAGAATTTTCGTTTGGAAATTCTATTCAATTTTACGACGATGATTGTTCTTGAACAAAAAGGCGAGCAAGACAAGAATAACCGATTATTTTCACTCAGATAAAGAAAAAGTAAACTAATTCAACGTGGAATTAACCTTCGGAATTGTATCATAAAAAAAAGGAGAAACGGCGTTCGATCTCGATAACGACTGAAAAACTGTTTATTCTTTATTGACTCTGATAATAGCTATATTATGTAAAGGGGCAGCTCCAAAGCTGTTCCATTCATTTGTTTTCCGTCTAGCTATTGTTCTCAAAATATTACGGCGATTCAGAAAACTAACATTCGTTGATGAAAAACGTTTTATTTTGCGCATTAAGCCTTTGAGTACTGAATTATTTGAAGATTTTTATGCCCATGGGACGGATTTAATATGTCTCTATATGGATTAATATGTAAAAGTAATACATTTGGAATACACTTATATTGGTGATAAATATATTTTTGAAACAGAATTTTAGTTACAAAATATAAATAAATATAGAAATGAAACAAAATATAAATATTTATATAGAACAAGAACCAACTTAAAGTCTAATAATTTTGTACCGTGTGGTATTTTTCAAAGCATGTCGGTAAATGCAAAGGTACCTGGCATTGTTTGCATTGCCAAGTGGTTTCTTTTCTTATTTTATGTTTATAACATACGCGACACCGTTTTGTAGGGTGTTTCTTTAATTCTGTTGCCGGAATATTCTCCGGAAAATGTGCCCAATTTTTCGCTTGCAAACGATGTGGCGCATCGCTACTTGTGGGACGCCCACGGATATTATAATTTGGTAGGACTACTTGCGCCAATAATTCTTCTTCAATTCAGATGACGAGTCTCATTCGTCCACCGTAACTTCGCCCAAGTAAGCAGATGACGAGTCTCACTTGTCCACCGTAACTTCGCCCAAGTAAACAGATGACGAGTCTCACTCGTCAAATGTACCCAAAGGGTTAAAAAAATTCTGACGGCAAGCCGGAAGACGAGGGTAGATTCCTTTTTTACGAAGACGTAAGGAAAAGAAAGTTTCACCCCCTCCATCACTTTGACATAATTTCACATGCTTGTATGTTATGCCATCGTATGTTTCCGTTTGTAATAAAGCTTCCTTCTGAAAAAGCATGACAAAACTAACTTTCGGAACGTCCCTCTCAATTCCAGCACTACCTTCTAACCACCTTCTTCCTCTCTCCAGAGCTTAATGAACACAAGCGCCACAGGAATGAAGTTGATATCATCGCCACTTCTCGCACGTTCGCAAACAAAGCTTAATTTCGGAATTACCCTCGTCTGGCTGAGAGCAACTAATGAGACGGCTTCACGCAGATTACTCCGGCTACAAAAGAAAGCAAATACCATTCATCCCATTAGTGCATCCACCCTGTTTGCCCCTGTCAGACATTTATTGTTAGTACCGCTACTTTCAACTTTTATTGCCTCGTCCGACTGGCATCTTGAACAATATTACGACTTCAATATTTTCGCTTTACATTTGACGTTCATAGACACTTACATCGCATTGGTAGATAACCAGGGTTGTTGATTTTTTGATTTTTTCAAAAAAATCGATTTATTTGATTTTAATGATTTTTTAAAAACTATTATATATATATTTAATATTTGTATATTAGATAATGAGGCCTACAGTCATAGAATTATATATATATAACAACATACCAGTCATAAGCTCTACTTTCTTTAAAAAAAAACAAATTTAAAAAAAATTATTTCAAACATGCAACAACTATTTAAAAAGTATTTTTGAACTAAATATAAAGAATAATATACTTTTGAAATACAAGACAATTTTATTAAGGAAAAATATAATGAAAATTTCTTGACTATAGATATATTATTGTATGTTAGAATATATAAAATTTTTAGATATAGCTCTTCTGGTCCAGCAAATTTTGCACAAATGAGAAGCAGGCTCTCCTTTACACGAATTGCATCCAAGGACTGAAAACCGTGTTCCCCTCCCCCTTTTCAAAAATAAGAATTATCCTTCTCTACCCTTTATTGGACAATAGACTAAGGATGTCTTGGGAACGTTGCAATCTTGCAAGAACTAAATAGCATACTCTTCTCCTCTCCCCTTTCAAGTATTTGGATTAGGGTTTATTTCACCTCGACCTTGAGAATAAACTATTTCTTAACTAGCATAAAAAATTAAAGAAACCAGTAACTAGGTGACAAGTCACTGAAATTTTCTGAAGTAACTTTAACCTGGACTCAAAAATGTGTTTTTTAAATATAATTTACACATCAACCATTCTATGCGCTTGTTATTTATAATAAAGTTTAATATTTATTTAAGCAAGAATTTTAAGAAATCAAAATGGAAAAGAAACATAAAAGTGACAATTTTTCAAAAATTTCCCAAAATTCAGTAAATTACGTTAGACGTAAGAAACAAACTTCATTAGAACAGAAATCGTTTTGCCTTTCCGATGATGTATCAATTTTTTTCGTACAATTATCCAAAAACATGCTATTGAGAAATTAGAGCAAAAAATCACCCAAAACATTAATTAAAAATTTTTCTAGATTAAATTTTTAAGGCTTCGAGGTGCATTGAGCCACCATCAGCTGTGTGCCAAATTTCATGACTAAGTGTGATAGACATAGTCTGGACATCGCGCACACAAACATTGCCTTTTATAATTATAGATCATAGTTTAAATTATACTATGTGCATGTTTGTATTTCTTTTGGAACATTTGTATGCATTATTTAATTATCTTACATTTGAACATTATTGCAATATAAAAACTTTGTTTTCCCCAACACTATTTAGTTTTCTCCAATGAAAATTAAAAAATGAAACTCAATGCATTTTACTACGTTCTTTCTTTGTGAACATGATCCTTTCACAATATTTTATAGAAAAGGAGCATCTCATACTTTGCATTTTATTGTGTTGCTCATTAGAGTTTTATTTTAAATCTTATTTGCTTGTGTTCTCAAAAATAAAGATATGGAAAGTATTCTAGTTACATCAATTCAATGAAATATTTTTTTTTATGATTCATATATTCTTTCTTTAAATATACATTTAAAAAAATTTTAAAATCACTATTTAAAGATACATGAACAATTTTATTTCATTAAAGCAGATTAACTTGATATTTAAAATAAAGTGATTTAAATCAGTGATTTTTTTTAAAAAATCAGTTGATTTAAATCAGTGATTTTAATCAACTGATTTAAATCGCCGCAACCCTGTACATAACTAAAGAACTCTAAGCCTAATTAACCTCAAACTTTTAATTACTATCAAGATCTTTGACATCTTGTTTTTGACCGCATTTCTTTTCACATCATCTGTGTCTCGAAAAAGCTTGTTTCTGGACTGGCAACACTGCCCGAGAGTAGAAAATGTTATTGCATAATGGAGTTTCACTTGGGTTTTCTCGCATAATAAAAACGGCTAATTGCAGTCGGTGATCTGCAGACCACTTCTTCATAGTATTAAATTGTTTGTTTGAGGGGTTTTGGCGCAAGGGCCAGTCATAGTATTAAATGAAGAGTTCCTTTTAGAGTATCGAGTATAAAACACAACCTCGGACTGCGTGTGGAAGTAGCAATTTACAAAGAATTTCAAACACATCTGGAGGGAGGATGAGTGCCTTGATGTCCTGGAGGAAGACAGTTCAAGGTTACTCTAGACCATGGGTTCCCAACCTTTTCTCCCTCGCACACACCTTGATTCATTTTTGTTTCGGCGTACCACCTACTAATATATCCACCCTCCCCCAACCATCCGTCTATGCAAAGAAGTTTTTATCAAAATAATCTTAAAGTTAGTTTAGGAGTGAAATGACTCGAATTCATAACATTTGCAGGACTCGTATTTGATTTTGCATATTATTCCATTTTTATAACAGTATTAGTTCATCGCCAAAACAAATGAAACCAGTATTGTAATAATTTCGCATTAACTTACAAGGATAGCTAAAGATTACACTTCAGAATAATCAACTATTCAAGCGGTATAGTTACTAAAGAGCAAGTATTCACTTGGAGAAACAAAATTCTCTAACTTGTTTAATTCCTTATGTTTTCTTGTTTCCGTCATTACCAACTTTAATTTCGTGTACCCCCAAATGGTCCTTCGCGTACCCCAGGTGTACACGTACCACAGGTTGGGAACCTCTGCTCTAGATTCAAAGTGAGACAGAAGATAAACAACCAGCAGAGGAATTCTTCCCTCGATTTTAATGAATAAAAAATGACGCGTCTTCTGTTTAATGTCGTCGCATAGTGCAGAGAATCGAGTAACCATTTTGGACTTTTTCCCGCTGGTCGAAATTCGATACACAAATGAAATCTCACCTTCTAACTTGTTGCGTTTGCAGAAGCATACGAATAGACAGAAAATCAAGCAGTCCAACCAGTTGGCACATTTCATACAGATCTACGCATCCGATAATAAAACCAAACGCTTAAATTCATCTTCCGATTCTTTGCGCTTTTCAGATATCACGTGCGCAATGACTGGCAGACACTTCCCGTAAATTCGTCTAAAATTTGATAACCTAAAAATTTAGGAGATGATCAGAGATAAAATTTCATCCGTCTAGCTCGTTGCTTTTAGTTTTCAGGAGTGGCGGTAGAATTCGCCCGACTGGGGAGCAGGGTCTTCCGACAAGAAGGGCACGACGTGCTGTAGAAGGGAAGGGGCGTAATATGATCCTCCCAATTTTTCTCCAGATCTCTAATTATGCACTGCTGAATAGCCCGTTGCATGAACGCATCCTTTATAGAGGGCATAACATCCGTTATCCCGCACAGCATCCCTTATAGAGGGCCTTGCCCCCCCCCCGGACACCCCACTGGCGCTACCCCCGATTCAAAGACAGCCAATTCCAAAACTGGTTTTTCCTGACTCGGGGAGGTCTGAAACAGATTCATTCAAATCAAGTACAAATTTCTGGCGATTGTAATAAGGGGCCGTCCACAAATGATGTCACGCTTGGAGGGGGGTTCGTGAAATTGTGACAGTTTGTGACAAGGGGGAGGGAGGGGGTAACAAGAAGTGTGACATCACATTTTGGTTAAAATAAGAACATTTAAAATCAGCAGATTAAATTTTGAAGTTATTTTGAAATTACCAGAATTTGAGGGTATTTTTTTAATCGGGGCTAAAACAACTTTCATGTCGTTTTTTTTTTCACTTGTATTCCTTTCATTTCGAAAAAGGCATTCAGGGTACGTTCTGAGAATATGGTAGCAGCAGAAATTCTTCACCATTAGAAGAAAACCTCCCCCTGTCACACCCTTGAAAGGTCCAACAAAAGATACGTCGCCCCACTTGGGTGAGTGGTAGAACTGGCAGTGGCGTTTTTTTAAAATTCAATTTGTTTAAGAGTATTTTGTGTCCATAAAATAAAGATAAGATTTATAGAAAAATATATCAAATTCCAACATACTACTGTTTCCAATTGCTCTTTTATATTAATATTTTATTACTATAGTATATTAATTATGTTCTTTTTTGTAAACCTTAATCTTATTTCATACAAAATAAGTATATATATAATCATTGTTATTGTTATGCTCACAGATGTCATTAAAACACATAGTTAAAGTTTAAAAATAAAATTGGAAATATGATCTATAACGTAGTGCTTGGTTTCTGAACTGCAAGTATATGTTTATGTAATATATCGTGACATGTGACAAGGGGGGGACGGGGGTAAAAAATATTGAAAAAAAGTGGGACATTTATGGACGGCCCCTAATTTACTCTTTGTAAGCTTCGTATACGAGAAAGGGGCCGTTCAAATATTACGTAAGCATGTTTTTGGTATTTTTTGACCCCCTCCCCCCCTTGCCAGCAAAAATAAGCAAATCGCAAACCCCCTCCCCCCCCCTTGGGTGCTTACATAATATTTGAACGGCCCCAAAGTAAAAAATTATGAACTCAAAACATAACACCGAAATTTGTTCCAGTAACTATGCGAAATTAAATTTAAGTATTCGTCATGAATTAATTCCATGTCGGGTTTATTTCCTTAATTCAGGTATTCTTTCCTTCATAAGATGTGGAAAGAACAACAAGAAGGGTTTAAAAGATAGGCGGAACTGCAAGCAGGAGAAGAAAATAAGAATGGATTATTTATCTAAAAGGTTCGAGTTGCTCGAAAGTAAATCAGTTCAGGAAAACAAACTAAATAAAGCAACGCCCCGACATGGTTTGCGGAGAAACCGCAATGGATTTCTTGTTGCCATTTAGCTTTTATAACTTTTCAAAATTAAGCTAATAATCTAGAAGGAAATAAACCCGACATGCCTAATTTCCTTATTTATTTTCAAGTTTTGTAGCTGTTTTTTTTTTTTTTTCCCTTTCTTGGGGATAATAGACCTGGTCCGATGGAATTGTTTCAGGTGATGAGAAACCACCCATTCTAAATAACGCGATTTGGTCACGTGACCTCGCCCGCCAGAGGATCACAATCAAACTTTCGAACGTTTCACAAAGACAGGAACAGAATTCCCTTTTCATCCAATCACATCAAGCCATTGCACGACTGAAGCGTTTTTACTTTTTACTTTCTCGTATACGAAGTATACCAAGAGAAAGTATTGTAATCGTCAAAAAGTTCGAACTCGAGATTTTGACAGATCTCCACGTTTTAGACCTCCCTGAGTCCGAAAAACACAATTTCGGAATTATGTCTGTTTGTCTGTGAACACGATTACTCGAAAACTATTAGAGCTAAAGGGATGAAATTTGGTATGTGGTCTTTACACATAATTTGTAGGTTTCTATCAAATTTTGGACAAAATCCATCAACGGGACGTCTGTCTGTATATTCGAGGTCATGTGAACACTAACTCAAAACCTTGAATAGCTAGATGAATAAAAATTGATACACAGTTTTATCGTCATGAATGTAGGTCCGTATAAAATTTTGGGCCAAATCCGTCAAAGGGTTAACTGTCTGTCGGTCCGTATAATTTACTTTTGAAGATAATCCTGTAACTCCACACGCATGCGTACTGCAAGAACGGAGAGGAATTTCATTACGGAGTAGCGAATTACGTCAGTTTGTCCTTGAGCCGGTAAGAGAAGAATCTTTGAATTTAATTCTTTACCTAGATATTTTTCAGTCACTATATTGAAAAACCTTCTGATAGTCATTGGATCCTGGGTAACAATAGGTTCGAATTTTTTTAGCCACGCGGGGGAAGGGGAAACGGCACCTTTTTGGGGAAGTATACGAGAAAGTTTAGGGGACAACACTCCCGCTGGTTTGTGTATGGTGTTCTATACTTCAAGAGAAAGTAATTGCAAACTTCAAAACATTAAACAGCAAGATTTTGATGAACATTCATGTTTTCGACGTTTTGGAATGTCTGTAAAGACGATAAGTCAAAAATTCAGAGCTCAAAAAGTTGAGATTTAATTCAGTCAAAACCGAGCTTGTCTTTGAGCATTAATTTCGACATTTACATAAAATGTTTTGTACTCAAAATGCAATTGCATCCGTTGCACATGGCGCCATGTCGAAGCGCAAAACACGTCCTTGTGTGAAAAAAGAATGACCCATTCCAAAGGTGATTTGAATAGACTCTCTGATTTAGTGACAAACTGCCAATCAACCTGCTCCCGATTTTGAAGCACTTGTTTGGAACCGGTCACTTGCCTTGGGTTCGATCAAGAACAGTTTTGCTCTAATTACGCCAGAGCAAGTTGACTGTCTTTTGGAGGCACTTGGTACAGTTAGAATACAACTAAATTTAAAGCTTTCAAGGCCATTTTCACTCTTGCAGAGCAAGTAATATAATTACAGTAGGACCTCTATTTTGCGAACTTTTTCTTGAAACCAAGAACATTTTGCGAATTTCTTCGTAAAATAACCTCCAAATAGCGAAGTGCATTCTCTATTTAACGAACTTTTTCTTGCGATCCAATATTCTTTTTCTCCCTATTTCTCAAAATATTTCTAAACATTTCAAACTTATTCTTTCTTTTAACACATTTTATGGTGGTCAATGACCTTGAAGCTGGAAAATGTCAAAGCGAAAGTGCTTGAGCATCAAAGAAAAATATTTAATTCTTCATGAGGTGGATAAAGGCGTGAAAAAAAGGATATTGCTTTAAAATTTGGTATTCCTCCATACAGCTTATCAACCATAATAAAAAATCGTAATAAGATATCAAATTATGATTCATCGAATTCTTTTTCAAAACGTTTAGAAGCATGTGTCTATGAAGATGTGGATGATGCAGTTTTGAAGTGGACAGTGTGAAAAATAAAAACAACACAGCTATGAATTGCGATGAAGAGAAGATGAAGATGGAAATGATCATGATGCAGAAATCAACAAACCTTCGTATGATGAAATGCTAAAATTCATTAGTTTTAATATAAAATTATTTTTTGAATTGAAAATACAGTGTATTCCCGGACAATGTTTTGTTTTATTTTTGTTTTCCTCGCAGATTTCTTTTTGATAGGTAAAATATATAAAACAAATAGATATTAATTTACAAAATAGAGGTGCGATTAATTACTTTTTTAATGCTATTTAGTGTTTATGAATTTAAAATCTATTTTGTGTAGTTGAAAGTATTTTAAAAGGTGAATCTCTATTTAACGAATTTTCCATATAACGAACTTTTTTTTGGGATTTAGCGACTTCGTTAAATAGAGGTCCGACTGTAAAAGGCGTTTTTTCACATTCTCACGTAATGAGAATTTTTATTCATCCAAAAATTGTTTTTCTAAGAATAAAGCATATCGTCACTTAACACGCAACATCACTCATCTCAATTTTTTGAAATTTCAAAGAGGAGGAAAATACTCAATTTTTCGCAATCAATTAGGAATATTTCTGAACTTTTTTCACATCTGGTAGGAATTTGCGCTCTCATGTTCATATCTGATGTTAACAATTCAGAAATATCCTCTATTGGTTGCGAAAAAGAGTATTTTCCTCCTCTTTGAAATTTCAAAAAATTGAGATGGGTGGTGTTGCGTGTTAAGTGACGATATGCAAATGGTGATGATTTTAGAGGAACACTCAATTTTTCCATGAAATTTCTTAATAACACGTCCGCAAACAGGAAGCAATTTTATGAGCTGTAAAAATAGACGGGCAGTTTACTAAGCCTTCTGGTTACAAATGCTTTGGAAGTGCTATATTTCTGATTTACGCCATGTCACACATCTAACAAAAATCTTTAAATACAAAGAAAGAAGAGACAAAAAAAAATACGCAATGAACCAGCTAGCCATTACTTTAAAGTGCAAAATAAAAACTACTTTAGAAGGTTAATCTGACTTCACTTCCAATTAAGAAGCTAATTTTAAAATTCGGTTTTTATATCTTGCATAATTCATTAAGATTACGTTTGTGTATTAATTAATAAGGTTAAGTATGATTGTTATATGTTGAAAATCGTTGCATCCGTATAGAATAACCGTCTCCTGTCCCCACGCATTTTTAATTTAGAGGCTATATTTTCAACGAATTTAAATTTATATGCAAACTTCAATTTTTTAAAAAATATGACATCAATAACTACTTTTTCGCCAGGAGAGAAAGAGAACAAAACTGATTTTGAATCAAGTTCTTAATGTTCTGTCAGTTTCAAAATTTTGTAAAGAAAAATACAGTCATACCTCGTTATAATGAACCCTCAACGGATCGATCCAGAAGTACGCTATAACCACCACTGTGTCCGATTTTTTAAAATATTGGCTACACAAGATTTCCTAGAATCCTTAAATGAATTTCTGCGTTGAATAAATCGCACTAAATTGCAATTAATAATGGGCTATAATAAATTAAAATATTTGTTCTTAAAAAATTAGTCAAATTGTACCGACATTACTTCTCTAATGTACGAAAATAAGTAGCAATTTTCAGCTAAACAGCTGAAACTAAGCTTGCAAAGTGGAAATTTCGGTAGGCTATTTCAGAATTCCTTGCTTTTGAAGATCGTTACAAGGGCTTGGAAATACATTAGTGACATACGATTCCGGTTGGGACCATTTTAAAAGTTCGTTATAACCGAGAGAGTCGTTATACCGGGGTTTAACAGTAGTTAAAATAGTTTACAAGTCAGGTTAGGTAAATATTTTTGTGCATAATGATAAAAAGTCGCTCAGATTGGACCACACACATTTGCCTGAATTTAACAAGCCCAACCAAGGGGACTATTATCTTTCAGATAACATTTTGGAAACCTTACGGAACTTTTCTTTTGTAAAGATCAAGTTTATTATATTATATGGTTCATCATAGTGTAGAAGAGACCAGGATGCGTCTTCAGACGGTCATTTTGCAATTAAGAGAGTTTTCTGTTGTGAATATGCTCGAAAGTCTGTTATAACCGAGGACAAACGCAAACTTTTAACCATAGGATTCCCATAGATTTCTGCATTGGGAAGAATTCTAGGCAGGCAAGAAATTCTACAGGCCGAATAAACAAAGCACGCAACTCAATTCGAACAACTCGTCAGTTATTTCATCGAGAACGTAATTACTTGTTTCTTATACCAAGTTTTTCCCCCTTACGTACTTCAACGAAGAATGCCATTCAAATGGTTGCATCAAGTGAATAAATTACTGAAATCCACATCCAGAAGTGACCAGTGACATTGTGAAGAATTAATTGTTGCAATACCAAAATACATTCGCTTTCATTGTGCTTAAAGAAATCTGTGGTCAAATTTGGGAAATCAGTTTGACTCAACGAAACTATTTTAATATGTTATTTTTTACTACTTAAAAGTGTAGCGCTTAAAAAGTTATCTACATTACTTTGAAATTAAATAAAATACAAAAAATCTTTAATAAGATCTATCAATGCACATTAAAAATGTTTCAGGAATCCAAATAAGACAGCTTCCCCCAAATATATACCAATTAGGACGGAGAACCAGATGGTCGTTGAAGACAGCTAGTCTCGTATATAGTCTTGCAACAGATTTGCTCAGAGGAAAACTACACTCTTTCTCCGCAAAAAGCTATAGAAAACACAATGAAACCATTGTATAATCCTTTATAAGTACATGGCAAGCGAAATTAACACCACATTATAACCAGGGAAATCTATTTTACTACTTCTGATTTGATGTCACCACAATATAACCTCAAAAACCACAAAAGAAGTAATCGCAAAGGCTTTGACTACATACTGGGGACAAGAGTACACCAGGAAGCCATTTTCTTTCCCCGTGTTTTCAGTTATTCGACGCTATTTATATTTGTGGTTTACTGAAACAGATGAAATCTGAAGTATACGTTACAGCATGCAAAATCTTAAATTACATTTGAGAATTTTTAGAGTTTTACGGCCACAGTCCACAGAATAAATCAAAACGAGTTCAAATATATTTTTGGCCTACCTACTGCAGAAAATTTGTACAAAACTCAAGACATACAATAGAAGAAACGGTTGTATTACTTCTGGCCAGTGGCGAATCCAAGATTCGGGTCTGGGGGGGGGGGCGGGGGCTGAGGTTATAAAAATTTTGTATCGTAGTGACGAAAGTCAAACCTCATGGCTTATATAAAGCCAAACACTTTAATTTTACAGGCTTTCCTCTCCTGACAATAAGAATAATAAAGAACACTACAATACTTTCGATAATTTAATAAAAAATACAATGAAATAACTGGCCAAAAAATGTTTTCGACCGCGCCAACGCTACAAGTACAAGTGGAATGGCTAGAAAAGTAGGAAAATTTTCGAGCCTGTCAAGTCAGAGAGCAATGTTGTCACTATTTTATTACCATTTTTTAAAAATGAAAATTAAGATCAAACAGTGATTTTAAATTAAATCAAGATTTTTGGTTTAGCTCTGGGGGGGGGGGCGGCAGCCCGATAGCCCCTCCCCTGGATTCGCCACTGCTTCTGGCCCTTTCATTGTTTGACACTATGCAATCGGAAGTGTAGTTTCTATTGCCTAATAATAACCAATATGCAACGCATACATAAATTGTACTGAAAAAAAATCAATTTTATTTGGCCAATGTAAAATGAATTTCTTTTCTGAAATCAATATTAATGCACAAAATCCAATGAAACAACTATCTGAAGTTTCAAATGGCCCTTTTAAAGGGTCAAGGAACAGCATCTGGAATTGAGAAAATGGCAAGTTCACTACACTCCCAAACATTGAATCAGTGGCGTAGCTAAAGGGGGGGCACTTCGAAAGGGGCTTCAAAATCAGACACGCAGGGAAACAATTTTATAACTAAGATAAGCGGCATTAGCTCAATCATTGTGTACATTAAAAACTAACTCGTATTTTTCGCCTTTTATCGGTAAATTGCCGATGTGTGAAAGAAAGATTGGGGTGGGGTAGACGCGGAATTTCAAAAACTATCTGCAGAGATCGAGGATGTTAAACGACAAGTTACGTTACTAAAAAGCGTTTCCCTTAAAATTTCTTATTTTTAAGTTTAAATTTATTTATCCTATGTAACTTGGAAGGGCACGAAGTTCGCCCTGGGCAGCTAAAGTAGCAGTTACGCCACTGCATACAGCTAAAGTGTGTAGCCAGTGGCGAATCCAGGGGAGGGGATATCGGGATACAGCCCCCCCCCCACCAGAGCCAGGATGCAACAATAAATAAAATCAAGAATTATAAGTGTTTTTTCTTAATTTCCCTCTTTTTAAAAATTAATAAAAACGCTTCAACATTACTTTCTGGCTTGACAGGCTCGAAACTTTTCCTACTTTTGTAGTCATTCCACTTGTAGCTTTGACACGGTCAAAGACATTTTTTGGCTGGTTATTTCAATGTAATTTTTATTAAATTATCGAAAGTATTGTATTGTTTTTATGATTTTTATTGTCAGGTGAGTAAAATCTAAAGTTAAAGAGCTTTGGTTTACTTAAGCCTTGAGGGTTGACATCCCCCACCCCCCCCCCCACAAAATTTTTTTTTTTCCTCCCCCCCCCCCCCCCCCTCCCGACCCGAATCCTAAATTCGCCACTGTGTGTAGCGAAACGTCATGAAAACTTGTTAAAATGTTAATCTAGGAAACATTTATGAAAAATTGTCCATGGCAATTTCTGTCGGAGTCGGTTTCACTTCTGCAATAAGCGAGTTCATTTACTCCAAATTCCACGCCGAATATAAACCACCGCCGAAACCATTCCCGTTTCCCCAAAACAATTTCAAACGATAGGGCAACCCAATAATCGGCAGCCGTTGCCACGGTAACGAGCAACTTCGGCCAAACGACAGCACGCGTCAGGGCTGCGCGAGATGGGGACTGCGAGTACGAAATGCAAGCGCGTTCGCCGAAAAATTCCCGCAAACACAAATAAACAAATTCGAAATAGAATTTTTCTGTGCAGACGCATTGTGGAGAGGTGGGTGAACTTCTCTGAATCGACACGAACAAGGAAGTGCGTTTTTACGGCCCGTTCATCATTTTATACGGACTTTTTAACCCCTGGATTTCGGAAGCCGGGAGAACTTTAGTTTTTGAGAAACGAGACGCTGCGAACGGAACACTATGATCGGCATGTTATAATCGTCGAAGAACAGTTACAATCCGACAATACACTGAGGATTCTAGGAATAAGTCTGCGAGCAGGATGACTTCATGAATGGAATTTTACATGGTTACTGAAACTTCAGAAAAAAATTTGAGGATACCAATTCTCTGGCTTTCTTTTTGTATGCTTCGTGTACGAAAAAGTCGAGTTTTGAAATCGTCAAAAAATTTGAACTCTGTTACGATTAAATTTACGTTTAATTCAACTAAGGTTTATTAAAGGCAATTAATCTAATAGGCAATCCCAGGTTCGACCTTTGCCTAATAATTATTTTTATTAATGTAATCAATTGAACAGTCAGCATGCGACACAAAGAAAGACAATATTAATTTGAAATATATAGCCTTAAACTTTATTTACAGTATAGATATTTAATTATAAATTTAGCATTAAATAAAATAAGCCCAGGAAGAGTAGGATCATCTAAAATAATTAAAACAGTCTCTAATCAACAGTCTGCAATTGTCTCGAGAGATTCGATATCATGAAACGTATTTCAAACTCACCAGGCCACGTCACTCGATTTCCAGTCCAATATTCCGTAAAATATATTCCTTTTGTAATTTCCGATCCAAGGTACTAGTAAAACCAAATCGCTTAACTGCTTTCTTCGCTCACCGTATATGGTCTCAAAATCTTTTTAATTCACCAGGCAGCCACCGTCACTTGGATGATGAAACTATTCGGAGAAATCGGCCACTTAAGGTTTTTGCCAAAACCCACCACTTCGTTTCTTGTTACCTTGTTCTCAGCTGCCCTTTCTAATCTCCACCCCTTTATGTACGTCCGGGTCCAATCTCCGTCCTTCTCCTTGTTGAATGGACAGATGCAGCAAAGGGGTCGTGTCTCTTGATTGTTCTCGACCCTTCTAGGGTTCAGGGGGAACGTTACTTTTCTCGCGAGGATTAGAGGGAGGCGTCTTGATTCTTCTCGATATCTCTAGGGTTCACGGGGGGCGCCGCCTCTACAAGATTATTCGCCACCATTCTGGAAATTTCTATTCCAGAAACTTCTCAAGCTCACTATGTAATTCACTGTGTTCTAATTCAAGCAAAATATTACACAACAACTCGAGAAGTTGATGGGTCAACACGTTTTAGATCAATCCGAGTTCGAAAAAACCATTTTTGTAATTATGTCTGTGAACACAACTAAAACAAAAAAAACACAATGAGAACAGAGGTTCCCGACCTGTGGTACGCGGGAACCGTTGGGATACGCGAACTCAAAGTCGGTAATAGCGGACACAAAAAATCATAAGTGATTAACATAAGTGTGAAAAAATAGTATTGTAAAAATGGAATAAAACGCAAAATCAAAAATAAGTCCTGCAAATGTTGTTAATTCGAGTCATTTGACTTTTAAGCTTGCCTAAGCTCTTAACATTGATAAAAGCTGCTTTGCACAGACAAATGGTTGGAGAGGGATACACGAGGGATAAAAGGTTGGTAACCCCTGAGCCAGAAGGATATGCGAACTTTACACCAAAATTTACCCCATAACTCGGTTAGTTTTACTTGTAGAAGAGGAACTTTTTTTTGCATAAAAATGTCAATGTCTCGAGAACATTTCAGGAAATATGACTAATAGAACTGGGGACTGTATGAAAAATTAGACTTCGTAATTTTTTCAAGGGTACATTTATATTTCATACTTCGATTCCTTAGATTTGAAGCATTTTTCCAACTGGAAGTATCTGTCCATCTCTAACGGTTTAGAAATTAGCTATTGGACCACGTTTAGAGCGAATATTCTGTACATTCGTATCATCTATCCATAAAAGTCACAAAAGACAGCAGAAAACTAGTAATATATATATATATACAGTCGACGCTCGTTATAACGACCCTCTGCGTTCCACAGCAAAAGGTCTTTATAACGAGTGGTCGCTATAGTGGATATAATTAAAAACTGTACACATGCACGGTCAGCAGTTCCATATAAATAGGCGATTTTTAAAGAGATTTCAACTAAATACTACAACTTATTTTTTATTATTGGTATTAAAAATAAAATTTCATCAATTAAAAATATATTTCTAAAACAGATTTTAAAGTAGAAAATAAAGGGTGTTCTACTTTAGTGCAAAGAAACATGTTCTTTTTTGAAAAAACCGGGAAGAGTGTTCACTGAATTCGGAAGTTATATTGGGATTAGACGACACTGTACGGTCGTTATACCGGAAGTAAAAAAACAGTGCATAGGGAAACACAGTTGGGGATTTTATCACTGGACGTTGTAATGGAATGGTCTTTATAATGTGTGGTCGTTATAACGAGCGTCGACTGTATATTATATATATATTACGAACCCTGGATATAACGTTGACTCGATTTTTCAAGCGGTCCCAACAGAACTCTTAGTCATTAATAAATTTTCAAATTCTTGTAACGAACTTCAAAAGCAAGGAATTCTGACGAAGTGAACCAAAAATTTCTGCTTTTCAAGCAAAGTTTCGGCTCTTTAACGAAAATCATTGCCAATTTTATTACTTTCGAGAAACAAATGCAAGTGCAATTAATTTCATTGTTTAATTTTTTTTTAAGAACAAACATTTAAATTTAATACAAGCCGTTACTAATACCAATTTAATGAAATAAATCTGTTCAACAAAGAAATGCATTTAAATGTTATTCTCAATCTTATGCATCCAAAATTCGAAAAATCGGATTTAGTTATTATAGCCATACGTTCTGTATATACGGTATCAAAACTCAGTCCCGTATTACTATTTGTCCCATTTTTGTTCCGTTCTCTCCCTAAACTCTACGCGAGATGCCGGAGAGGGGACCAAGAAAAAATAGAACGCACTATTTATTGCATATTTACAAGTAAGAAACATCGATATTGGCAACATTGATATTCTATTCAACTAGTTTGTATATCTAAAAGTTTATATAGGGATAAATAATACCAACCCAAACTGCGAGGCAACTATGAAATTGAGTATGGAAGAGAAATGGCTGAAGTGTTTCTGCAGTTTCGAAGCATATTGGTTAGAAGTGATGCTGAATAACCAACCCAAACTGCGAGGCAACTATGAAATTGAGTATGGAAGAGAAATGGCTGAAGTGTTTCTGCAGTTTCAAAGCATATTGGTTAGAAGTGATGCTTAATAACCAACCCAAACTGCGAGGCAACTATGAAATTGAGTATGGAAGAGAAATGGCTGAAGTGTTTCTGCAGTTTCAAAGCATATCGATTAGAAGTGATGCTTAATAACCAACCCAAACTGCGAGGCAACTATGAAATTGAGTATGGAAGAGAAGTGGCTGAAGTGTTTTGCAGATACAAAATATACTGTTGACAAGTCATTTCTAATAAATCGAATAAGTATTTACCATTCCAGCCCACAATGCAAATGTGGAGAGAATATTTTCCCTAATGTCAACTCAATGATCGAACGGTAGAAACGAGTTGTCAGTGGAGACAACAGAAGCAATCTTATTTGTCATTATAATTTTAAAATGATTTGCGCCCAATTTTATAATTGTATGAAAGAAAATGATATAATTTAGAAAGCAAAATCAACTTTAAAGTAGGATTGATCTGAAAAGAATTAGCCTGGCATCTTTTTTTATTATTCTAATACGCGTTCATTTTATTAGACTGCTTAGACTACATTGATTTTTTTCAGAGCAAAAGAAACCATTCCCTATTCACTTTTTTTTCCGTTTTATTTATTTAGCACTTGAAAGCCCCGTATCGATGCTTGGCAATTATGGCAACCCTAGTTACAGCGAACTTCTGGATCGATCCGTAGAGGGTTCGTCATAACGGGATTTTCTGTATTACTTTCCTCATGATTTCAGAAATCGGTCAAAATGACGGGTCCTGTAAATCTGCGGGAAATGTCTCAAAATCGCAAGGAATAGCTGGAAATTAAAATTCCCTCAACAGCCAACTTTTGGGTCCAATTCGCGCTCACACTTCCGGTCCTGTGGGATGCTGCGGTTTTACCCGGCGGGATACCCAGCGGAAGAGAAAGTGCAAGTAACGAGCAACACTGAGGTAGAAGGAGAAAATGCGAATTAATTTACTTTCGACTAAAATGCCTTAAATAAATTGAGATATATTGGTTTAACCAGCGAGAGTGGTCTCCCCTAAACTTTCTCGTATACTTCTCGAAAAAGGTGCTGTTTCCCCTCCCCCCGCGTGGATAAAAAAATTCGAACCTATTGTAACCCAGGATCCAATGACCATCAGAAAATATTTAGGTAAAAAAAATCAAATTTAAAGAGATGCGTTCCGATTAAATGCGTACCGATTTCTACTCTTTCTTGGCTCAAGGACAATCTTTCCGCGCGCACAGATTGCTACCAAGTACGCATGCGCATGGAGAATCGGATGAAAACAAAAGCGCCAAGCAGGAGTCAATAAATATCGTGCACAGAAGATTGCGTTATATACGCATGCGCGTGGAGACAGCGTTCGTTGGAGATGCGTTATACAGACCGACAGCCAGTCAACCTTTTGACGGATTTGGCCCAAATTTTATACGGACCTACATTCATGACGATACAACTATGTATAAAATTGTATCCATCTGGCTTTTCAAGTTTGAGTTATAGCGTTCGCATGACCTCGAACATGCAGTCAGACAGACTTCCCGTTGACGGATTTTGTCCAAAATTTGATAGAAACCTACAAATT
This sequence comes from Araneus ventricosus, assembly GCA_013235015.1. Taxonomy (NCBI): domain Eukaryota; kingdom Metazoa; phylum Arthropoda; class Arachnida; order Araneae; family Araneidae; genus Araneus; species Araneus ventricosus. Next base: position 56,360 of record BGPR01004688.1, on the reverse strand, counting down.
ATGTTTAAAGACCACACACCAAATTTCATCCCCGTAGCTCTAATAGTTTTCGAGTTATCGTGTTCACAGACAGACAGACAGACACACAGACAGACAGACAGACACACAGACATAATTCCAAAATTGTGTTTTTCGGACTCAGGAAGGTCTAAAACGTGGAGATTCGTCAAAACCTCGAGTTCGAATTTTTTGACGATTACAATACTTTCTCTTTGTATACTTCGTATACGAGAAAGTAAAAAGCAATCGCGAAATCGGTTATTCCATGATTAAGCATTTTGGAACCTAACTCGTATGAAACCGCCTCGTCTTCATCTGGCTTTAAGGCATCAACCGTCGCATTCTATACGTAACGCATCATGCAATAATACAGAAAGAATGCCATAAACACTATCTTGTTAATGAAAGTGAAAATTCTACTTTCGCAATTTGTTTTTAATCATAGCTTTAACACAAGCAAAACTACGCGACTGAAAGATTTGATGAAACGATAGAAAATGGTTTGCATTTCGTTACAACAATAGAAAGCACTCTTACAATCGTGTTTAAAATTAATTTCGAAAAATTTATTTAAATTAACACATTTTCTGCCGTTCTTCACGTCAATGTTTCGAATTCTAAAGGTGGTGTAAAAATAGTTTTTGCACAGTCATATGCTTTGAAGTTATCGTGGGAAAAACGTGAAAATTTCGATAGATTTCTAACTAAATAAAAATCAATTTTGAAAACCCCTTTCTTAGTAAGCATCTACAGCCAAGAAGTTGTTACGAACCAAATTTCGTGGCTCTACGTACAATGGAACGTTGAATTCGATGAGTAACGATTTTCGCATCACCAGTGGCGAATCCAGAGGAGGGGGCTATCGGGCTGCAGCCCCCCCCCAGAGCTAAACCAAAACTCTTGATTTTATTTAAAATCACTACAACTGTTTGATCTTAACTTTCATTTTAAAAAATAGTAATAAAATCGTGACAAAACTGCTTTCTGACTTGACAGGCTCGAAAATTTTGCGACTTTTCTAGTCATTCCACTTGCACTTGTAGCGTTGTCGCGGTCGACAACATTTTTTGGCCAGTTATTTCATTGTATTTTTTATTAAATTATCGAAAGTATTGCAGTGTTCTTTATTATTCTTATTGTCAGGAGAGGAAAGCCTGTAAAGTTAAAGTGCTTTGGTTTACATGAGCCATGAGGTTTGGCATTCGTCACGACGATACAAAATTTTTATGACCTCAGCCACCCCCCAGACCCGAATCCTGGATTCGCCACTGCGCATCACGCAATTTGCAGAAAGTAAGTCAACCTAAAAACATTCTGTTAGAAAAAGAATACGAGGGTTTGAATGTGTCAATGATGATTCATTTTGAATGAAATTCACACGGCGGCGCATGACATTTCCATCGTCTTATCATGGCCAAGATCTGGGCTCCGCCATCTGAAACGTCACCCACCTGCACTCCGTCCACAGTTGAACAAACAGAGCGACGGCCTGCTTTCGGCGGAAGGAGATCCTCTCCATGAAGTGAAACTGCACTGGAAGCTAATCCGAGTGTTTTGACGAGTCGGATTCTTACGTCAAATCGTCGTCTTTAAATGATTAAACAACCACTGGGAGTGTTCTCCTCTCGACTTTCTTGTACAGTTCCGCAAGATGACGCGTTTCGCAGCATAGTGAAGTTTAGTTATGTGGAAAGTATTTGATATTGTAGATGGCGCTCCTGCTGTACCGGGTGACGTCAGTGATTCTGTATATATTTGGATGCTTCCCAGCACCACCAGCGTCGTCATCTTTTGCACTTGCTTGCTTCCACCGGCTCATTCGCCACGGATTTCACCTCAGCCTTCAGCGGATTCAGTTATTGGGCTTATCTGCAACTAGCATGTGTGCCGAGTGAATATGTGAATATTGGTTTTAGTATGTTGTAAATAAAAGGCATGTTTGTTATATTGGAGGCTCCAGCATCTTCTTTGCGATGATATCTGTCCTCGCCTTCAGCGACAAGTTATATTAACGTCCCATTTCGAAGCACCACGAGAGCTATTTTTGGGATGGACGTCGTCATTTTGAACCACGGCCAGATGAAGAGGGCGACACCCGAGCCGGCACCCCCTCTCCAAAGTTCCGCACCACTCCAGTGTAAAACGCAGTAGAGTAGGTGGGGTCGGGGTGGATTGCGTAGCACCACACCAGCGGGAGGACGTTTGGCTCCCTACGTACGATTTAGCATGCAACAGGCCCACATACACAGCGGATCTCCAGTAGAATCGGGTTTCGAACTCGGAACCCTCCGGAACCAAAACCGAGATCTCACACTAAGCCACAGCTGTCTTAGAGAACGAAAATGTAAAAAATCCTTTAAAAGTGAACAATACATACACATTGTGTTTAATTTTACAAAACGATTAGTAGAAACTTCAATACAAGAGTAGAAATGCACAGAAACGTGTTGTAAATCTATAAACCTACGTTACTTCAAAAATAATCTCAGCTCATGATGGGTTAGTCGGTGTAAGATCCCCCAAGATCATTAGCGACCTGTAACCTTTTTCCCACGCCATGGGTCACTGAGCAGAGCAGGTGTCTCAGCTCGTTAAAACGCCGACAAAGAGAGCCGGGAGTCCAGTCTGGCGCCAGCGGACTACTCCTTAGTGGAAGTGATTGAAAGGGTAATTTATCTCCAGCCTGAGAAACCGCTTGCGACAAAAGGAAAGGCCCAAAAAGGTAAGGAGCCAATAATGGCTCGCTGAGGTGGACTCCACCTACAGAATTTACGGGGATTCGTGGAGAGGCTTTCTTGACCGTTCCCCCAGGAGGAGGACGATGGGAGTTAAAAGGAAGAGCGAGGATGGAGAACGAGGAATTTTTCGGAAGAGGACAGAAACGAGCAAGGTCTCGATTTTCTTGGTGGTGAAAAGATAGACTTGGGTCGCGGAGATCTCATGTCCGGTCGATAGAAGACCGACATCATTCTTTTAGCCCATTAGTAGAAGTGGGCCTGTTTCGGTTGTGTGACCGAGTACGGTATAGAACTGTACCAGAACTGTAATCAATTGTGCTACTATATATTTCATAGTTTTCTCTTATTTAATCAAGATCACTATTCAATAAAAACTCTTGCACGCACGTGCTATAAAAAAAGAGTATTTCTTGGCTCTGGACCTTCATCCCCAGAGTCTTTGGCTGTCAAACACGTTACATCGGGCCAGATCGAGGACAACTCCGCCACCGACGATTGGTCACTCCATCATACGGTACAGTCACTTCCAGCTTTGCAGAGCAGGGTGCCAAAGGAATCCGTAGACAATTTTAGAGATCGAGTTGTTTCAAGTCGATTTATTGATATTCTTTAGACAACACTAACAAACTGGCGGTAAAACGAACGGCGATTAATCGAAGCTTTACTGTTTAGTCAAGAAAATCGAGTACTGATTATGGCTTCCTTGACGACTAATTGGGACCAAAATTTAATACAGATTACAATTTTGGCGACAACAGCATACCAAATGTCATTTATCCAAGTCGCACGGTTTGAGTAATCGCGTTCGCCGCCTGCACACAGACCGACCGATAATCCACTGGGCAGCGAATTTCGTCGAAAATGCGAGATCTACAAACCTTATAAAACCATGCACTAAATTTCCTTTAACACATTCGCTGCCACCGATGCGTACAGCGACCAAACCCATTATCCAATCAGATGACCCCTTCTCTACTGTAGTTAAGAGATGGCAGAGAGGGGGTCATCTAATTAGATGGATGGTTCGAATCTCGGGTGTGAATAGTGGTAACGAATGTGTTAACTAGCTCTAATAATAGAAAAAACAAATTTGAGTTGAAAAGAAAAATAAATAAAAGAAACAGAAAAAGTAAACAATAATAATAATGATAACAATACACCTTTTTGTGCGCTCAACGCAGCAGCAGTAAGTGATTGCATCAACAAAATTTTCCTAAAGATAACACAACAAAAACTATAGTATTAAATAGCAGAGATTCTCTAATAATTGAAACACTTAATAAAAATTAGAAATTAATCAAAATGGAAAAGAACTAGAATGCCGCACTCTTCGGAGACCACACGCCATTAGTAGTTCTAAATTGGACAAATTTTCTGTAGAAAGGAATGACAGAAGTTAAAATTTAATCCTTTCTGTGGTCTGAATTTGTCCAGCAACCAAATAAAGAAAAAAAATTTAACAAATTCCCTAAACAAAATCAATAGAGAAAAATGTAAATATTCATCCTCTTTCAAAACCAAAGCCCAGAAGAAATAGACGCTATAAGATTTTTTTTAAGAATTGCTAAATTTTATCAATTGTAACTGTTAACTAGTTCTACCTCCATCCCCTCCCGGCCGTGTCCTTTTCAGGGCTTTGCAAGAAATCCAAAGGGAAGAAGACTGATGTTGAGAAAGACCACCTGTCACTAGCGGAACGATCGGACATAAAAGTGAATCTGACCATTTTTTCAGTCAGATAATATTTTATTGTTTTATTTACACCCTCGACTGGCCCAGCCTACCCGAAAGGGTGTAAGGCCCAACACGGGCCAGCGGGGAAAACAGACAATCACTGACAGCAAGACAAGGACATTCCCTAAGTATGTACAAAACTACAAGGGTGGGAATTGATTATACAATATAATTACAGAACATCTTTTCCCTTTCTAACAATGTTGGTCAATCGGATAAATTAATAAATGCGAAAAGAAATCATTAAGTACATGGAATTGTACTTAATGATTTCATTGAGTACATTCGTATACGAGAAAGTAAAAACAGAGTTTTCATTGTTGTCGGTCGTCTAGCATTAACTGACCTCGTGTTACTTGATCCACGACTTCAGATTTAGATGCCGAATCACTTTTCTTCAGGCCATTTTGTTCTTTAAAGAATATGCTAATCTCTATCTGAACTAGAAGGGACGGGCTCTGGCTCGTACTAAATTCAACACTGCCAGATTAAAGCCAGACTAGCCTTGATTTAAAGCGGAAATATTTAGAGCAAAAAGATGTAATGTCTGCTGAGTATCTGGATTACAATACAAAAACCAGCGGGAGTGTTCTCCCCTAAACTTTCTCGTATACTTCTCGAAAAAAGTGCCGTTTCCCCTCTCCCCGCGTGGATAAAAAAAATTCGAACCTATTGTAACCCAGGATCCAATAACTATCAGAAAATATTTAGGTAAAGAATCAAATTCACAGATGCGTACCGATTTCTACTCTTGCTGGCTCAAGGGCAAAGTCGCATAATCCTCCCACGTGCACAGATTGCTACCAGTACGCATGCGCATGAAGAATAGGATGAAAAAGAAAAGCGCCAAGCAGGAGTCAATATCGTGCACAGAAGATTGCATCCAGTACGCATGCGCGTGGAGATGGTCTGTATAATCACATCTCTAACAAATCCGACAGACAGTCAAACTTTTGACGGATTTGGCCCAAAATTTTATACGGACCTACATTCAGGACGATAAAACTGTACGAAATTTTATCCATCAAGCTTTTCAAGTTTTTCAGTTATAGCGTTAACATGACCGCGGACATACAGATAGACAGACTTCCCGTTGACGGATTTTGTTCAAAATTTGATAGAAACCTACAAATTATGTTCAAAGACCACATACCAAATTTCATCTCCGTAGCTCTAATAGTTTTCGAGTTATCGTGTTCGCAGACAGACATAATTCCAAAATTGTGTTTTTCGGACTCGGGGAGGTCTAAAACGTGGAGATTCGTGAAAATCTCGAGTTCGAATTTTTTGACGATTACAATACTTTCTCTTTGTATACTTCCTATACGAGAAAGTAAAAACCACCTTTCTTCCTTTCAAAATAAGTCGTTCAAACTGATTAATGTAAGGTAAGTAAACAATTTCGGAATTCGCAGGAGTGAGGGTGGAGGCGAATTATAAAAATATTTTTGATAGTCTTAGTTTCACAAGTTTATTTGTATTTCGATCCGGTCAGTCGATTCACATTCCATTCGGAGCTTCTGCAACTTGGATAAACACTCGTTATCTGACGATGCTATTCCTTCCCACACGTCACTAGCGAGGGGAGGGTGGAAGAAGACGAACGGAATGGCTGGGGATGAACGGAAGCATAAGTGCTCAGGCAGTGGTTAACCCTCTTGCCGACATATCCGTCATTGTGACAGCTAAATAGACAAATACGTCAAAATGATGCAGAAATTTTAGTTATTTGCACAATACTTTTCTCTTTAACATGTTGAAATAAACAATTTTTGTTGAGATCGTGTTCTGCAATATTCCATTCAGCAGATTAAACAGTAGGACCGATCTTCCAATGAAAAAACAAAAAAAATTGTGGTTTTCTCGAAATGCGGTCATTATGGTAGTTGTTTCTTGTAACCGAGTATCCAGGAGTGTTTCGGGTAGAGGATTAAATTTAGTTTGCTTAATGTCCCGTTTTGAAGAAACTTTAACCCTTTGAGCACTGAATTATTTGAAGATTTTTATGCCCATGGGACGGATTATATTCGTCGCTATATGGAATAATATGTAAAAGTAATACATTTTATTTGGAATATACTTATATTGGTGATATAAATATATTTTTGAAACAGCATTTTAGTTACAAAATATAAATGAAACAAAATATAAATATTTATATAGAACAAGAACCAACTTAAAGTCTAATAATTTTGTACCGTGCGGTATTTTTCAAAACTTGTCGGTAAATGCAAAGGTACCTGTCATTGTTTGCATTGCCAAGTGGTTTCTTTTCTTATTTTATAACATACGCGACACCGTTTTGTAGGGTGTTTCTTTAATTCTGTTGCCGGAATATTTTCCGGAAAATGTGCCCAATTTTTCGCTTGCAAACGATGTGGCGCATCGCTACTTGTAGGACGCCCACGGATATTATAATTTGGCAGGAACACTTGCGACAATAATTCTTCTTAAATTCAGATGACGAGTCAGACTCGTCCACCGTAACTTCGCCCAAGTAAGCAGATGACGAGTCTCACTCGTCCACCGTAACTTCGCCGAAGCAAGCAAATGACGAGTCTCGCTCGTCAGATGTACGCAAAGGGTTAAGAACGGAAGTTATTATTCTGAACCACCGTTACAAGACAACCGAACCAGCATCCTCTCTTCCGAATTACCACACCGCATCAGCGGGAAGGTTTTTACAATGGATTTACCACGCACCGGCCTCATACACATGGCGAATCTTCTGCAGAATTGGGTCTCGACCCAGCAACCCACCGGTCACGAAACCCAGACCGTGCCACGAGCCCCTCTGGCTGTTTAGTTATGCAGGGAGTTCCGAAATTCCACCGACAAACTTCTAGGGGTAATTGTATTTGTCAAGACAAACAACCTATGCAATAGATTTACAAACAACTCGCAAATGCAAAAGATGAACTCTACAGGAGGCTCTTTGCCAGTGAATTAAGTAGAAAAAAAAAGTTTAAATCTATAAGTTGGAACACAACGTAGTTAAAACCGCGCCAGCGCGCCAAGCTAAAGATAAACAAACGTGCATCGGTCACAGTTAAAGGTTAATCGTTTCATGTTGACTCGTTTTCAACCCAATGCGTTTGTGGTTTGTCGTTGCACTATCTCAGAATTTCATCTTTTTGAACCTATTGCGTTTGAGGTTTCTGGTTGCACTATCTCCCGTTTTAAACGTAGAATTTCAACAGAACTACTAGCTTTCCTAACTCACTGAATGTACGGAATCTGATACTTTTAATCATTCTAATGAAGAAGAAAAAATTACGCTCGGCGGCATCTGAAGTGGGCAGCGGGCAATTTTTTTTAACTTAAAAAAACATCAGCGGCTTCGCTTTCAGCAAAGTGGGATCCTAGTAGCTTCGCTAGCTTAGTGAATGTACGGAATCAGCTTCTTTTAATTACTCTAATGAAGCAGCAGAACATTTGCCCTTAGTAGCGTGCAAAACATGTAGTAGCAAAAAATTAAGACTTACTCATTTCTGATATTTGCACTTGGGAGGAAACGCTCTTAATATATGAACAAGAAATGGATAATGCGGCGCATCAAGGAAACCATCGCACAGGTGAAGACAGCATTCCAAACGATGAATTCCAAAATATGACCAAGCAACTTCAAAAATTCCATGCAAACGATTTTTATTATAAGGCAAAGAAAAAATCTCTAAATTATATGATCGGAAAAATATATAACCACTAAATAAACACAAGTTCTATTTGTCATTTTTTTACTAATTGAAATCATCGTAATTAAAATACATTTTATTATTTAATTAAATATTTAATAAATATTTTAAGTTATTTAAAAATCCGCGTAGTATGTAAACAACTCAAATTTCGCGAAACGCTTGCCATGACGTAAACGATCTAACCGATGGGTTGCCAATGGAACTAATCCGCTTGATTCCTCGGGTAACCATATTGGCGATGAAATCGCGTGTGTTCCAACTTGTAGATACCAACCAAAAAAAAGGATGCAGCAGGTAAAGTGCACAACACATGTTTAATGGAATCCAAATTCATGACAGCTAAACATCACTGTTGCACGAATAACAACATTGAAAGTCGTACGCAATATGACGGCAAGATAGGACGCCATATCAACAACAAACCTTTGAAGTATCAAAGTGTTTGAAGGACTTGCCGTCAAAGCTATGGACGTTTCGAATGCTGTTATTCGTGTGAATTTGTATTCCTATGAACCCGATTTGCATACTTTATCTTATATTCCCCTCTTTTATTTAATTCACTGGCAATGAGTTCCCTGTAGCGGCGTTTGCGATCCCATGTTCGATTGCAAAAACTATTCGTTTTGATGTGCATGATCATCCCTAGAAGATTAACGGTGGAATTTCAGAACACCCTGTATTAGCCTTTTCAAGCAACTCGAGAGCTATTTTGGGACGGACATCGTTATTTCGAACCGTTGTCAGATAACGAGGATGACACCCGAGTTAGCACTTCCTTCTCCAAACTTCCGCTCCATATCAGCAGGAGGAAATTTGACCCTCCTCAGATTTAACATGCACCAGGCCCACAAACACGGCGGATATTCAGCAGAATCGCGTCTCGAACCTGAAGCTCTCCGGCTTGGAAGCCGAGATCTTACCCCTAACCCCCCGTCTGTTAAATCAACATGCGTCAGTCGAAGTAATAGCGGATCTTTGGTGAAACGAAGTCCTACACAACTAGCACGAGTGGTCTTCAATAAAGTTTATCGTATACTCCCTAACACATGTACAGAAAAAATAAGCTAAAAGGCAGTAAAACGCACCAAGCATCCCTAACGCAGGTGGAGAAAAAAATAAGCGAAACGAAATTCACGCAGCAAGGCGAAAGTAAATGAAGAAGCCGGCGCGATTACGCAATAAGGCTGCGTAAGATAAAGAAAACCGAATTTAAACGCCTTTTTTTTAACCGATTGAAACCAAAATTGGACTCGAATCTACTAGAGGGCCATATACCAAATTTCATTTATCTAAGTCATTTTGTTCAGAAGTATGCGATTATACAGACCGACAGACAGACAGTCAACCCTTCGACGGATTTGCTCCAAAGTTTGGTACGGACCCACATTCTTGATGATAAAATTGTTTACCAAATTTTATCCATCTAGCTATTTCAGTTTGAGTTATAATGTTCGCATGAACGCGGACAGACAAACTTCTCGCGGACAGATTTTGTCTACAATTTGATATAAACCTAGAAATTAAGTGCAAAGATCACATACCAAATACCATCCGTCTAGCTCCAATAGTTTCCAAGTTATCGTGTTCACAGACAGACATAATTCCCAAATTGTGTTTTTCGGACTCAGGGAGGTCTAAAACGTGGAGATCCGTCAAAATCTGGAGTTCGAATTTTTTGACGATTTCAATACTTTCTCTTTGTATACTTCTTAAAAAGTGAAACTGACCGCTCGAGCGCATTCCAGTCTTCCGACGGAGCGAATCGCCGTCTTGTCTCGTCGAATCCTCCTACTTAACAACCGGCACGTCAACCCCCAAGTCGGATAAACAAGGTCTCGGATCATGCAGTCAAAAGAGAAGTTTCGATTTATTCTGAAAAGTAAGCTACGAAGGAACAAATACTCTTGCATAATATTTCCCTTCCTAACATTATCGCTCTTCTCTACCAACAAACAGTATTTTTCTGGTTACTTTCTCGTATACGAAGTATAGAAAGTATCGTAATCGTCAAAAAATTCGAACTCGAGATTTTGACGAATCTCCACGTTTTAAACCTCCCCGAGTCCGAAAAACACAATTTGGGAACAATGTCAATCCGTGTGTCTGAACACGATAACTCGAAAACGGTTAGAGATACAGGGATGAAATTTGGTATGTGAACTTGACACATAATTTGTAGGTTTCTATCAAATTTTGGACAAAATGCGTCCACGGGAAGTCTGTATGTCCAAAATCATGCGAACCCTATAACTCAAACACTTGAATAGCTAGATGAATAAAATTTGGTACACAGTTTTATCGTCATGAATGTAGGTCCGTATAAAATTTTGGGCCAAATCCGTCAAAGGGTTAACTGTCTGTCGGTCTGTATAATCGCATACTTGTAAAAATTATATCTCCTAGACCCTTTGGCTTAGATAAATAAAAATTGGTATGACGTTTGCTAATATTAATTATAGATCTGTGCTCAAATTTCGTTTCAATCCATTGAAAAAAAAATATGTTCAAATTGCATATTTGGTTCAAAATGCACATTGCGACTGTGTGTTGGCGAGCGTTTCGCTTATTTTACTCAAATTAGTACAGTTGGCTTTTGACTTTGGCGGTCTACGAAGTACTACGAAGCTTTGGATGCGCTTCGGAAATTATGGCAACCCCCTGAACCCGAAATTTCGTTCTGACATTCTCCAGATGGAAGGTATGGTGAAATCTTGCATGATATTTGTATTAAGATTTCAATCTCAAAAACTTTATTTAAAGTTGTGGTACCTCAACGCGCGTAAAAAGTGAGAACTTACGCATTTTTTTTAATAGTTATTTTCCTTTTACACATAATCATAAAAATGGGCGCAGGTCATTTTAAAATTATAATGACTCAGAGTTTAGGAAGCAAACGGGACAAATAGTATACGGGACGCATGGCAACCCTAGTTAGAGGGAAAATGACACCTTTTTGGGGAGTATACGAGAAAGTTTAGGGGAGACCACTCCCGCTGGTTTTTACTCTTATTTAATATGTTTCATGTTCGTAAACACGGGAAAAATACCTTTCTTTCACTCAATTCCCTACAATTCTGAAATTGTGTGCAGACAATGTTGTCTCAGTGCAATACACCATTTTAATATTCTCGGATCTTAATTATCAGTTATTTAATTAATTTCATACGAGTGTCATCTGGTAGCGAGTTTGAGGGGAAAAAAACTAGTTTAAGAATTTTCGATTTAAAAATCGATTTTAAGATAATATTTATAATAACGAATCATGAAAGCTTTTTTAAAACACGCTTTTATCATTGTAAGTACACAATCTGCAATCATTTTCATTCATATTTTTTACCTCTGACCCTTCAGTTTATAAATTATTCTCAAGAATATTAAGGGATTGCGATTTCAAATCCCGTTTTTCCTGGTTTTTTGAAATTGGGAAGAATTTTGTGAAAGGGGGGAATATTTCCATTCACAAGTATGCATCACTGCTAGCAAAAATAATTGTTTCAAACCGTGGAAATATATTAGCAAAACTTAAGTTAAAGAAATTCATTAGCAACTATTTATAAAATTCAGTAACCTCAACTTCACAGAATTATATCATGAGAGGTGAAAGCCTCCATTTTACTTTAACCCTTAAAGGCCCGATTTTTTTAAAAATGATTTTAAAAGTTTTTGTACTTTCATTTATTGAATAAAACACGGGAAAAATAGTTTAAAAAATCCAACTTTGTTTCAAGAATGGTTTATGGCTAAAAAATAGTTCGAACCCGTCGATAAGACTGGGCTTTAATTGAAAGGAAAAAAAATCTCCTTAATAAAATTTATAATATCAAACAGATGAATTTTAATAAATAATTATAAGGAATTTCCTTCAAACATTGCAGCATAAAATATGCAGGGATGAGATTTTTCCGCTTTTTGGCGGATTTCCGCTTTTTTTATTTTCTTGAAATGAAAAATTTCCGCTTTTTCACAGAAAATTCCGTTTTTCTTTTTTCCCTAAAAAAACAGCCGCTTCCCCCTGCCTTTTTTTTCTTACAATGATCTTGAAATTCGTGTTCTTAAAAAAACTAAGATATCCGCGCCTCCTTTTGCAAGAAATGCTAAGAAAAGAGACCCTTGTGATTGAAAATTTTTTTCAAAATAATCTGCATTTTAAAGCGAAAAATTTGTTGAAAACCAAATAAAATGTAAGTAATTGCTTAGTGTTATAAATTTTTAAAAAAAATTAATTGACATTCAAAATCTTATTTTTAAAAGTATGTTTTTTTTTCCATTTTTTACTATTATTCTAGCTACAAATTAGTTGACTAAATAACAGTTGGAAGTATGATTAGTATTTCATTGTTAAATCCTTTTTTTGTCATATGTAATTTTTAAGTGTCCTTTATTTTTTTGATTTGCTGATTTTAGCCCTGCATGTAATTAAACAATTACCCTCTCACAAACATATATATTTGTATATAATAATTTATCGCGCTTAAATGCTTAAGTTACTTAAAACGTATATCACGCGTAAAATTTTCAGATTTCTATTTTCAGCTTTTTGGGGTTTTTCCAATCTCATCCCTGAATATGGTCTTCTCGAGCGTACGAACAAAGCAAGAAAGATGCAGCCTCAAGTGAAAATCATCTATTTATATATTTTTTTTATCAGCACTCAGGCCGCCATCTATACGTTTTAAATTGATTTAATAAAAATGTCCTATTGGCAGCAGCAGGCATAAGAGCTTCAGTCTTTAAGCTGAATGAATGTCATGAATTAAGCTAAATTTCAGAGCTAAATTCAGAGAAACAGTGGCGGCCATTGGGTGGAAAAAAAGGGGGGAGGAATAATTTATAGACACCTAAAAGCACTCGATGTTCGATCTTGTGATTTGCTTCCTTGGAATCTGTGTTTTGGGAAGTTCGGGCTAAGAGAAGCTTTGTTTTAGCTTAAAGGCTTGCTTCTTACAGAAAATTTCCCAAACATTCTTTTGAATCCATTTCGAAAAGCTCTTAGTCCTTGAAAAAGTGACCTTGAATGGATTCCTTGTTTTGTTTTCTGCTTTTCGAATTACTCTAGGATTGATTTTATTTCCTTCATTTTTTACTTTTGGCTATATTGGTAGGATTTTTATCAGTCTACTGTTCTTTGTTTAGCTGCTGCAATTGCGCGCTTCTTAAACATTGTCGTAATTTTTCTAATTTTTTTAACTTTATTTCTTTCTACTAAAAAATTTTGTTATTTTGCTTTAATTTTATTGTATTCTAATTGAAATATATTTTCTTGTTCTAGTTTTAAATTTCACTTTCT
>BGPR01004688.1:31862-42893 GCA_013235015.1 Araneus ventricosus | reverse complement strand
TCTAATTGAAATATATTTTCTTGTTCTAGTTTTAAATTTCACTTTCTTTGTAAAAAAACTTTTAAAAAAATTCTTTTAATTTGCTATCTTTATTAATTTGCTGCATTTTTTTTGTTGATTGTTTACATGCTCTAAAAGCATTCGAAAGTGTAGAGGTAGACAAAATTTAAAACTTTGGTTAAAAAATTAGTTACTTTTTCCCGGACACTATAGCTTTTTTATATAATTCCCAGTTTTAAGCAGTTAAAATAAATTAAGAATTTAATTTTTCCCCCAAAACGGAGGAGGGTGACGGCCTCCCTCCCGACTCGCCGCTACTAAAGTGAAATCTGCAATGTTCACTAGTAATTCGCAAGGCGCGAAAGATTTGGGGGGAGTAAAGTAAGGGGGTTTCCCGCTCGTAATTTTCCACCCTTTTCCCGGCTGCGTTGACGACTCGGGAACGTTGCTCAGAACGACGCAATCGATAGATTTCGAATACAATAGCTCGGCAGTGCTCGCGTCTGGATGCATTCTAAGTGGAAGAGCGGAGGAAGTGTCGAAACGCAAGAATGAATTCTGGATGCAGCACCGCATGTCGCTGCATTTGCATCGAAACAATATCGACACTGGTGCCATCGGTAGCTCTGAAGATTTGTGGACGGAATTTTCAATAGAAAGCTTTCTATGTAAAAAACTATTGTAAAAACTCAGAAGCTCACACACACAAAAAAAAAATCCTTCGTAGAAAGTGATAAAAAATAAGTTTGATTCGAAAACTTTAAAGAATTGTCTAACAAAGAACGATCGTAGAAAAGTTCAGTTTCTAAAATTATTTTTAATTCGCATTAAATTTGTGTTTATAATGCTATGCAGGTTTTCCGATGTCAGATTCATGTATAAGATGCGGCAAAATTGAATGGAATGTAAATTCTGGTTTATCCCATACTAAATGATTTCTGGTTATAAATGGGATAATTTTTCCATAGTATTATATTAATAGTATATTATTATGCATTTTCTAATATTATGGAAAAAATAATAAATATAATAGCAAATTATATTTTCTCTAATATAATACACTCATGAAATTAGGTATAATTCACGATGAGAAAAACAAAAGAATCCTGAATGTTTTACCTCGCATAAATGCAGGATTTGCTTTTAAGCCTAATCCATTTCGCAAACAGTCACTATTTTACAAAATCATGAATGGATCCTTCCGTTCAGTAGTAAAAAAAATATTTAGTAAATAAGATTCAATAAAATGCTAAAAGATGAACCCTTTACTATCCAGAGTCAACCGATTTAACCGGCCGTTTAAAAATTCTTATATCGTACACTAACTACTTTGTCCATCAAAATATTTTTTGTGAGGAAATTCTTGCATTTTTTCCGCACCAAATCGATATTGCTATTATCAGATTCTACTTTTTACGTCTTTTAATTGTATATTATAGTAAATCCTCGATTTAATGGACCTCGAGTCAACGCACTTCAGATTTAATAGGCAGAATTTGACTAATGTTCTTCTGCTTTTATTGACCCTTCTTCTAAAGTTGAAGCTTCCTTTATATAAACATAAGCAGTTTTCTTTCTAAGACTAAGTTAGTAGATACTTGGATAATTTTACCTTCATAATATAAAGCACGATTTCAACTGCAATATTCCATTTTAAATATTTTTCAAAACTCGGTTCACGATTTTACGGATACTTTTAACATTCATGAAATCGTGGATTCGCCGTGCATTGAACATTTCTTGACCCTTCATAGCTCGACTGCGTTTTAGACTCCGTTCATTCATGGCTTTTCGTGCCAGGAAAAACAACAGAAGATTATATTGTTAAACGCGACAAAAAATCAGTTTGATTGTTGCTAAAAATGGTTGAAATCTAGAAGTTGGTACACACTCTTAAAACGCTGCCAAATCGCCAAAGCAAAACGTTAAACGCTGCATATCATTGGAGCCAAAGCTATATGCAGGTATTGCCTGCATTACCTTTGGCGACTTGGCGCCATTTTAAGAGTGTACCAACTTCTAGATTTCAACCCTAAAAATAAAGTCGATTGAATTCTAATGAAGTCTACAATTTCGTAATCCTTGTTACGAGACCGTCATTCCTAATCGGGGATTTAACAGGCGGGGCGTGCCTCCTAGGGAGGAGAGAAAAACCAGAGACGAGATACAATGACTTAGGCCAGAGGTTCCCAAATTGTGGTACGCGAAGGCCTAGTTGGGGTACGCGTAACCCTGGGGTACGCGAAGGACTAGTTGGGGTACGCGAAATCAAACTTGTTAATGGCGGAAACAAGACAGCACAAGGAATTAAAAAAAGTTACAGAATTCTGTTTCCCCAAGTTAATATTTGCCATTTAATAACTTAACCACTTAAAAAGTTAATTATTACAGAGCGAAATTATTACAATACCGATTTCATTTGTTTGTGCGTTGAACTCATACTATTGTAAAAATGCAATAAAATGTAAAAATAAGTCCATCAAATGTCATTAATTCGAGTCATTCGACTCTTTCACCCAAGCCCTTTACATTATCGACAGAAACTTCATTGCGTAGAAGGAAGGCTGGGAATCCCCGGCTTAGACAAAACAAACAAAAAAGAACAAATTGTTGAAACGCAAGTAAAAACGGAAAAAATCCGTTGATGTATAAAGAATAATATCACAAATATAACCTAAATAAAAATTACTTTTAACGAGTAGCTGAATATAAATAACACCAGTTATTTAGATACGAATTATTGTACAGTTCTGAGGAAAGGGGAAAGATTAAAACAGCAAAGTTGGGTCCAAAATATCGGAAACAGCTGCAGTACCCAGTCATCACAATCGAATTTCGCGTCCACATTTCTTTATTTACTGATTACTACGAGAGGTTCGAATGAAAGAGGGGAGACTCACCAGTTTGTGCCCGACGTATCCGATCTGACATCTTGGTAAGCATCGCGAACACCCTCTTTGTCTACAGCACTCGCCATGACTTTGGTGATTAGAATTTTTCCTCTTCGAAACCGCACGCCTTTTCGCTGGAGATGCAGAGAGAACGAACACCGCTTGCGCCGAACCAGCAGGGACTAGTGAGGGCCGGTAAACGAACTCCACGAGAGAGCGGCGCCGCCCACTTTCAGAGACGTGACGTCAGGGTCACGTGCCAACCAATGACTCCGCCGATAGGGCTCGATGATCGCGGTTGCCATGCAGGGAAAATAATATCTCGCAGTCGAGGCGCAAACGATCAATAAGCTGAGCGTTCGCAACAAGTCCGAAATTTGCTTCGGAGAGAAACAGAAGTGCATTCATTATACAGGGTCAGTGGCGAATCCAAGGGAGGGGCAATCGGGCTGCAGCCCAAAATTCTTGAGTTAATTTAAAATCACTACAACTGTTTGATCTTAACTTTCATTTTAAAAAATAGTAATAAAATCGTGACAACATTGCTTTCTGACTTGACAGGCTCGAAAATTTCCCTACTCTTCTAGTCATTCCACTTGCACTTGTAGCGTTGGCGCGGTCGGAAACATTTTTTGGCCAGTTATTTCATAGTATTTTTTATTAAATTATCGAAAGTATTGTAGTGTTCTTTACCTGTAAAGTTCAAGTGTTCTGGTTTATATAAGCCAGGTTTGACATTCGTCACTACGATACAAATTTTTGCTGACCTCAGCCCCCCCTCGGGCCGAATCCTAGATCATATAGTACAGGTTAATCAGTACTCGTAGACAAAAGTTTAAGGGGTGATAGAATAAATACACTGTAAAAAATTTACTTTCTGGTGTACAAAGAGAAAGTATGGTAATCGTCAGAAAATTCGATTTATGTCTGTCTGCTTATATCAAGCGATATGGTTTATGTCTGTCTGTGAATGCAGTTATTCAAACACCGGAAAGAGCTAGATAGAGGAAATTTGGTGTGCGCTTTTAATCCCAAGGTTTGTAGATTTCCATTTGTTCTCGGGAAATATATCTTCGTTTTTGTGAATGTGAGCACGATAATTTAAAAACGTACTCAACTAAATGTATCAGTGGCGGATCTAGGATTCGGGTCTGGAGGGGGGGGGTCTGGGTCATAAAAAGTTTGTATCGTCGTGACGAATGTCAAACCTCAAGGCTAAAGTAAACCAAAACTCTTAACTTTACAGACTTTACTCACCTGACAATAAGAATCATAAAGAACACTACAATACTTTCTATAATTTAATAAAAATTACAATGAAATAACTAGCCAAAAAATGTCTTCGACCGCGTCAAAGCTACAAGTACAAGTGGAATGACTACAAAAATAGGAAAACTTTCGAGCCTGTCCAAGCCAGAAAGCAATGTTGAAACGTTTTTATTATTTTTTTAAGAGGGAAATTAAAGAAAAAACAGTTTTAATGATTTTAAATAATATCAAGAATTCTGGCTTGGCTCTGGGGGGGGGCTGTAGCCCGACAGCCCCCCCTGGATTCGCCACTGAAATGTATCAAATTTGGCGTTTTTTGAAGTGAGACTTCGGGATGGGGAGAGAAGCCGACCGTCACGAACGGAAATACGTCATACCAGCGCAGGCGCAGTCGACATTCCTAATTCGATTGCGTTGCTAAGTTCAAAAGTGAGGTTCGTGCTGGAGGCGTTGCAATTTACCATAACAAAAGTGATACGACTAATATTTTAACCCCAAATATACGTATATCATTGGCACATATCGAGGAATGTAAATGCTCGAATTTTACGTATTTCGAAACTTTTTAATAGGGATATCGGGCCTGAGGATTCGAACACGCAGCCTTTCGACTCGCAGAGGGACGCTACACCACTGCGCCATGACTCGTCGAGCTTCGTTTGTTGGAGACATGTATGTAACGTATGTTGGCTGGCGATTTTAATGTTAGTTTTGCTGATCAGAGCCACTTGTAAAATTTCTTTTTGATGACTTGAATTTAACTATTAACAGTAATCCGTCAGTGTCGGCGACAAAGTTTCTCACAACCGTCGATACAGGTTTTTCCAGATGGTATTAATAAAATAGAATCGCAGACATTTGTGTCATATTTCGATCATTACAAACCGATTGTTTCCGTGATAGAATGTGGTGACTGGATTATATTTTTTTTGTTTCAATATACAGATTAATAAAAACGTAAATAAATGTGTTTTCAATAACTGCTTGTATGCCTTTTTTATCTGTATTAGTCATAAATTATAAATAAATAATGAGTTTATATATAGAGTGGAGTCTCCCTATAACGAAATCGCTTGGTTTCAATTGAAAATTCGTTATAGAGAAAATTTCGTTATACGGAGATTAGAGATTTTTGCAGTTATTTAAGTAAATTTTCCACACTTTTCAATAGGTGCGATAAGTCCAAATGTATTTAATTATGATTTTCAATTAAAAATGAAGCAATATATACTATAAATTTGTTAAAATTATACTAACTTTTATTGTATAAATAAAATGCTCAACAGTGAAGACAATTCATCAATTTAGAGAATAATATGTACTAGTATGTACTTACGTTTACTTTACTTGAAAAATTCCGTTATTTTACACTGCTTTGCATTTCGTGATGTTAAATTTTCAGAAAAATTTTCACATTTTAAGAGTGAGTGGTTCCAGAAACAGGCACGTGTGAGCGAATTGGTTGCACAGAAAATATCAACTTTCTTCAAAAATGACAAAAATCGAAAAGATAAAGGTCTGAAAAAATTCGTTATAGGGAGACAACCACTTCGTTATATGGAGAATATTTTGAATGTTATTTAACATTCCGATTAAAAATTTCGTTATAGGGAGAAATTCGCTGTAGAGAGACTTCGTTGTAGGGAGACTCTACTGTATTTGTACTTATTATCATTATTATAAATAAATAATCATAGAATTTTTAAATGTTTTGTTTCATTTGGGGGAGGGAAGTGAAAGAGAGAGAGAGTGTGTGTGATTCTACCTTTATACTTTTAATTATATAGAAAAGCATAAGAAGCTTCGCTTGTGTCGTGCGTCCGCTCACCGACGCACCCGCTTTTTTTTTATTGTAATTGTAAATGAGTGTCAAATGTTGGGCCGAATCCGCCAAAACGTAGAATTAAACATTTTAATTCTTAAATCTTTAATGTGTTTTTATGTTATTAAGATGACTGTGCACAACTTTTAAAATTTTGGTGTGCCTTTTGGTGTTTTTGTGACTGTGTGTGCTCAACTTTTAAATTATTAATGCGTTCATAAATTTTTTTATGGTTTAGTGGTTTTAATTTTTATATTCTAACCATGTTTTTATGACGAGTGTATACAGCCTTTAATTTTCTAATATGATTTTTTAATATCTTTAAGATTCACTGATTACGGCTTTTGTTCTTTGTGCGTTTATTATTCATTTTGTACCTGCACTCAGTAACTGGAGTTTTTCTCTGTTGTGTGCCTTTCTTTTTAAATAAATATTTTACTTTCAAAAATAGCAGAAACGCAGTAATGTTTTGGCTCCATGGCGCCCCCTGATACTGTCACCAGGGGCATCTATACCCCCTTTGCCCCCTCCCGGTCGCTACGCCACTGAATCGATGAAAAGCATGACTGCCTGACGTACTATCTGTTCTTGGGTATATAAGAATAAGGGGTCTATTCTGGTACCCCCGGTTGGGTTGGGTTCCGCACATTAACAATGGAACCCAACCCAAGTCCCAACCCAACCGGGGGTACCAGAATAGACCCCTAAAACTCAAAATGCTAGCGCGGGGATTTTTTTTTATTTATTATTATTATTTTAAATTATTTTTTATCAGGCATGGATCATATGATCCCATCACAAGTCTGCATCATCTTTCTGTCAGGCTCAACGATGCTATTTTCATCAGGCTCGAGGATGGAGGCCCCCTGAGGCCATGTGCCTCATTAAATTCTCATCGCTGTGTGCGTGCTAGTACAGGATTGTCGAAATTAAACTTCCCCAATTCAGAGGACCGTGTAGGGCGTTGTATGGATGATAATGATATAGAATTTGTTCGACAGACAATCCTGACCATGCGCTCGAGATTTATTGGAAAAAAATTTAGTACAATAAGTCGCCGATAGGTGGCTCTGCAGAACGACAAAACGCTCTACATAATTTCTTTATGAGTCCCGCGGTTCTCCACAACCATTTCCATTCACAACATAGTGTTTTCGACTGCGGAATGCAATAAATCCTCATCACGAAGGAATGGTTCGGATTCACTGCAATGCTCGTCATTAGGCCTTATTTTTTTGAACAGGTGACTCAAACCGGGTTTGAAACCTGCTCCGTCACTGGAAAACGATACCAAGACATGCTGAAAACGTTTGTGATTCCAGAACTGCAGCAACGTGACCGCTCTCAGGATACAATTTTTATGCAGAACAGTGCACGTGCCCATATTCATCGCAGCGTTAAACAGGTGTTACGGCAAACTTTCACCGACGAACGGGTGATCAGTTATAGTTTTCCAACAGCTTCGCATCCTCGCTAGCCTGATCTCACTCCGTACGACTTCTGGTTATGGGGATTCATAAAAGATCAGGTATACCGAGAACAATCCGCAACATACATCTGAACGGTAACATTATTCGGCATGTTTGTAAAATCAATGAGGATTTATTGCCTTCCGCTGTGGAACGCACTGTTTTGCGAATGAAAAGGGTTGTGGAGAACCACACGGGACTGATATAGAAATTATGTAGAACGTTTTATCACGCTGCAGCGCCACCTATCGGTGATTTCTTCTACCAGTTTTTCTTCAATAAATCTCGAGCGCATGATCTGGAGTGTCTGTCGTCCAAATTTCATGTTATAATGGCCCGTACAACGCCCTGCACGGCCCTCTCAGTTGGGGAAGTTTAATTTCGACAACCCTGTATGATAAATGGCCTCCCCGTTGCCACTCACATCCATCCCAGACTGATCAGGAGCAATCTACGCGCTAGGAACGGGGATGTGACGTGACGTAGTAAGTAGTCGTATGATAAATGAAATCTGATATGCGGTCTTGTAATCGAAATTCTAGATCTGTATCAAAGTTTGAATCTAATCGAAAGAAAGGAAAACGACCCAATTCTG
The DNA here is from genome assembly GCA_013235015.1 of Araneus ventricosus. Lineage (NCBI taxonomy): Eukaryota > Metazoa > Arthropoda > Arachnida > Araneae > Araneidae > Araneus > Araneus ventricosus. Next base: position 34,847 of record BGPR01004688.1, on the reverse strand, counting down.
TCTCCTTTACTGTACTACGAAACAAACACGTGTTGGACGAGGGGAGAACATTTTTATTGTTTTTTTCTCAACTCGAAGTCCCTAGATTCTTTGGGAAAAAACTGTTTCCAGTCGAGCCCCACACCTTCTAAGGCCGGCCTTGTTTAAGATAGTAACTGATGTGTATACTTTCTTGATCTGTGGCTGTTAAATTAATTGCACGAGGTTACAACAATTACACTATTCATTACAGGATTCAATCAGAAGCTGTCCGAGGGCTATTTAGGGAGGGACGTTGTGATTTCGAACAGTGCTCAGATGGCGAGGACGACTTCTGACAAAGGTTACGAATTTCATATTTTTGTGATAAATTAAATAAAAAAACTGTAAATTATTTTTTAAAAATTGATGAGTGACTCCGAAAATCATTCGGTAGTCCAGGGGTTCAAACTCGCAGGCACATGCGGACCACGTTGAATATTTTTGCGGCCCAGCAAACTTAACAATATGTATCAAAAATTTTAATAAAGATTTTATAGCTTAATTTTTTAAATTTATAATTATGCGTTATTATCAATAACGATTCTTTGTTTTATTGGATTTTGTAGCAGGTATAGAATCAGTATCTAACCATAAGCAAACGAGACAATTGAGGGGTCAATTCTGGTACCCCTGGTTGGGTTGGCAGTTGGGTTGGGTTCCGTCGTTAACGTGCGGAACCTTGAACAGCACTGGATCCCAGAATAGACCATCGAATTGGAAGGCAAAATTCAGTGAAGTTGGGTCTGAATTTTACAAATATTTGCCAGCCAGGTATGAAAATATTCTTAAATTGGCATTTGAAAATACTTTCATGTTTGAAAGTAGTAATTGGTGGGAGCAATTATTTTCACTTTTGAAAGGGAATTTGTCTTCTTTAAGATCCAAATTTACTGAGATTCACTTTAAATGAATGAATTTTTGAAACTAACCACTGCTGACAAGATATCCTCCGAGGTAGGAAAGATTTTGCAGAGAAGAGATGCCAAGTGTCAGGAAGAAAACCTTAATTTTAACTTAGTTCTTTTTCTTTTTTATATATACTATACTATTATACTATATTTTCGAATTAAACCTGAGCTTCTATGTTTTTTTTTTTTTTTTCGGGCCACACAAACTTAGGGATCTATTTTGGTACCCCCCGGGTGGGGGGGGGGGTTCCGTTCTTTATCCGCGGACCCCACCCCAACCGGGGGTACCAGAATAGACCCCTTAGACTCCGTTCATATGGCCCGTGCTAGTATTTGAGTTTGACGCCCCTGTGGTAGTCGAACCGACATCAGTGGAATTCTAGTGTTCTCAATTTTAAGATGCTGCGAAAATTGGTTTCCGAGCCTGCGATCTCACACAATGCTGTTGAAATCATCCGCGAAAAATTGCAGAGTAGAGTCAAAATTTTGTTAATTTTTTACTAATTCCAATTTCGTAAACATCGCTTTTCATAGCCATCGAAAGTATATTTCTGTCATATTTGGCAACAAGTTCCAACGCTTTCCCCACTGATACGTCCGAGGAGAATAAACGTGCAGCTGTAATAAAATCAAAATGAGAAAACACAAGCGTGCAGATAAATAGTCGACAGGTAGCGATAAAAAAAGTATTGCATCTGTAAACCTTTGTTTCGAAATTTCTGTCGAATGTGGATTTCAGACAATACATAAAATTTTAGCTTTTCTGCTTTATCGTATGCGAAGTATAAAAGAAGAAAAGTATTGTAATCGTCGAAAAATTCGACCTCGAGAAGGGGAGTTGGAACCCTAAGTCTGAAAATGTTAAATTGGCCACTTCGATGCAACTTTTCTCAAAATCTGTTATAGATACATATTTGACATTTTTTATAGAAGTAAAGTACATCTTTCTCATTATACTGATATGAGATTTGGGTTATTATTTATTTTTTTTATAAATTTACAAAATATTTAACTAGACAATGAAATTTCACCCTATTTTGACACAAAAAAATTGTAAAAAATAAAGTTTTGAGTTTTTTTAAAAAAGCTCATTTCAGTATAATGAGAAAGGTGTACTTTACTCGTATAAAAAGTTTCAAACATGTATCTATAACAGATTGTGAGAAAAGGCCAATTTCACATTTTTTATTTTGACACAAAAAATTCGTAAAAAATAAATTTTTGAATTTTTATAAAAAAAAATCATTTCAGTATAATGAGAAAGATGTACTTTACCTGTATAAAAAATTTAAAATGTGAATCTATAACAGATTTTGAGAAATGGTACATCGAAGTAATAAGGTTAGGGTTAACGGACTTAGGGTTCCAACTCCCCTTTTAATCTTCACGTTTTAGAAATCCTAGAATCCGACGAACATATTTATGCGATTATGTCTGTCTGTCAGTATGAGAACGCAAGAACTCGAAATTGGAACAAGCTGGACGGATGAAATTTGGTCTGCGGTCTTTCACTGAAATTGAAGCTTTCTGCCAAACGTTAGACGAAATTCGACAAAGTAAGCTGACCAACATTCAACCTCCAACAGAAGCAGGACACAAATAAATTGAAGCTAAAAAATATCATAAATGAAGGAAACATTTAATTCATTGCAACAATAATACAGAATGCCCTATAATACGATAAATACATAAGAAAAACATTAGTAACATCATTTATTGTGAACCTTCCGAGGGAGGACCGAACTTGCAAAAGGAGGATTGTCCTCTCCTAAGGAGGACGGTCAGCCACCTTAGGTAAAGGGAAATCTGTCCGTCCATCCTCGAGCATGCGAACACCATAACTCTAAGGGGTCTATTCTGGTACCCCCGGTTGGGTTGGGAGCCGTCCTTAACCCCCGCAACCAACCCCAACCGGGGGTACCAGAATATACCAATAATTTAGCAGATGGTTTCTGTCGGTGTGTCTCTCTTTGCCTGTAGAAATGATAAGTCAAAACCGCAAACAACTGAACGGATGAAATTTGGTAACTGGTTTTGAAACAAAATTTTAGATTTC
>BGPR01004688.1:19368-31762 GCA_013235015.1 Araneus ventricosus | reverse complement strand
GCACGTTAACAACGGGAAAAGTGACGTCTCCCAACCCAACCGGGGGTACCAGAATAGACCCGTTTGTCGGTCTGTCCATGTGAATTGTAGATGAGTATAAGATTTGGACTAGAACCGTCAATGGATTGACTGTCTGTCGGTCCGCACATTCGCTGGTATGCGCACGCTGTGACTCAAAACGCGACTTATTTAAATGCAATATGGTATTTGGTCTTGCCACCAACATTTTAGAATAGAGACAAATTTTGGTTCCATTCGGACGTAAAGAAGATTCATCAATTGTCTCATCCACCGTGCTCAAATTCCAAGCGTCCTAACAGCTTTTAATAACATCGACCACCTCATAAGAACACAGCACCGGATACAAAGAACGCTCCCGATCAAAGCGCTGCTTTTCTTTAATACTCTAGTCTGCATCAATGTGTCTGAATCTCATCAATGTGTGCCTGGATTTAGATGCATCCTCCGTCTCTACAATACGCACCTAAAGAAAATAGACCGTCTACAATTTGCTGTCGGCAAACTCAGACTTTTCTACTTGAACTGCGTGCTAAACTTGAGATTTTACCCAAGAACATTTTAGTTCACTTTTCCTTTAGTAGTGAATTGCGTGTATTTGTGTGTATCTCTGTATGCATTATCTTTTCCTCTTTTGTAACGAAGAATTTTTTGGATTGTTTTCCTATTGTAATTAACGTTCAGTTTAAATGCATTCTTTATGTACTGTAAATTGTAATTGGATACAACTCTTGTCGACCCCGTGCTGAAATCACCCCATCAGATCTTTGGTCAGAGCGAGAGATGGCCAGGGAGCGTCTTCCGATGTCTCTTCCACTTCAGGTCTGCTACACTGTTTCAATAATCGAAAGGTTATAGTCAGTGACGGACTGGCCATGTTGCCAGCTTTCCCGATGGCAAGTGGGCCCCCTTATAGATAAGACAATTCGGGGCCCCAGGATATGTGTCGACTAAAGATCATAAAGACCAAATTAAGAAATTCATTGTCTGAGGAGAACTTGGAATTCCTGTATGTTGCTATGTAAAGCAATATCTAGATGATTTGGATGTAGAGTACTTATTAACAGATTTGCATGGTCTTCTAGTGAACTCAAATGTTTCCTGAGTTGCCATTAATGAAGTGGACCAAATGTAATGCACTTCTGTACATTTGAGTTGTTAAATAATCTTTGACACTTATAATTATTCTTTAAAAAAAATTTAAAAATTGGTAAATAGTTTGCACTTTATTTTCAGTTCGGTTAAAATATTCTCAATATAACAGTATAGTTCCAAAACAACAGTGTGCTATACAACAACCAAAATTATTTAATATTTAATCATAAAATTACATTTATATTTGGTATTTATTACTTTCAATAATACGTGTATACTGTATTTAGTAATATATATACTAGAGTTTTAGATTAGGAATAGATTATATTAACTTATTGATTTTAATTTATTATATTTGTAATAAATAATATCAAAAAATATATTTGAGATGGCAACGTAGATGTGATTGGGTCCCCATTGTCTCATGGCAACCACTCTTTTCAGACCCAGTACGCCACTGGTTATAATTGCAGGGGCATGAAGTGGTGTCGTATCTTGTCCATGTGGATGTCCTCTTGTCGGTCTGTCCACTTGTCCATGTGGACACAACACCTCAAAATCGCAAAGAGCAAGAGAACTGAAATTTAGCATATGTTTATACAGGGTGTACCGAAATTCGACCGACAAACTTCTAGGGATGATCGCGTACACATCAAAACAAACAGCTTTTGCAATGAAACATGGGGTCTCAAACTCGCAGGTCGACCGCTACAGGGGGCTGTTTGCCAGTGAATTAAATAAAAGATAAGGGAATATAAGATAAAGAATGCAAATCGGGTTCATTCAAAATACAAATTCACAATATCACAACAACACATTTGCACGAATAATAACAACACGCGACGTGTGTATTGCTTCGGATGGCAAGTCCTTTGATCACTCACTTTATGTTACTTCGAAGGTTTGTTGTTGATATCGCGTCCTACTTGCCACTGTGTCTGTCATGTTGCGTACGACTTTCAGTGTTGTTATGCATGCATTTGCGATGTTTTGCTGTCGTGAATTTGGATTCCGTTGAATATGTGTTGTGCGCGTTACCTCCTGCATCATTTTTTCTACTTAATTCAGTGGCAAAGAGCCTCCTGTAGAGCTCGCCCTTTGCGTTTGCGACCCATGTTCTATTGCAAAAGTTGTTTGTCTTAATGTGTACGCGATCACCCCTACAAATTTGTCGGTCGAATTTCAGAACACCCTGTATCACCAGAATTGTAGATGAGCATAAAATTTGGGCCAAAACCGTCAATGGATTGGCTGTCTGTCGGTCTATACATTCGCTGGTATGCGCACGCGAGAACTCAAATGCGACTTATTTAACTCTTTATAAGGCCTTTTTTTCTAGTAGTGGTGTAGTAAAATAACTTTGGTGTCGAGATTAATTTAAGAAAAGAAATTCATTTAGCTTATGGGATGACGTTATTTTTTGTTAATTAATTTTATTAATTAATGATTAATTACCAAGTCAATACGCTTCGTTATGGGTTGAGATAAGAAATTGGAACATCCAGGTTTTTGTTTCATCGAAAAATTTGGTGAGAACTTACACCAACCTTAAAAAATGCATTTAAAAATGGATGAATTAGTCGGGGAGTTTATTCCCACGGCCTTAGAAAGGGTTAAATGAAATATGGTATGTGGTCTTGCCACCAACATTGTAGAATTGATACAAATTTTGGTTCCATTCGGACAAAAAGAAGACATTCAAAATCCATGCTTCACTATAGCACGAAGCGCAAAACGCGCCATACTGTGCTGTTATACGAGCAAGTTGAGGGGAGCACACTCCCGCTGGTTTGTGGAATCAAAAATAGAAAGAAAAAGTTTGAATATATTGAAACTGATAAGGCTTTAAAAAATATTGTTACGAGCATGGAAGGTCGCTTCCCAGCAATGTTAGTCTTATGGTTGGGAAGAGCATTCTACAGGGGTATCTATGGGAATACCGGAGGAATGGAGCCATTCACCCCGACCTTGGCGGCTTTGGTGACAAAATGTAGGATCTCGAAAATACTGGAATTTTCTTGATATCTCTATTAGGGCCGGGATCCGTACTTATCCAGATGATTCCATGTAAAGTCATGGCCTGTCGGGGAGACTATAAATAGACCGTGTTCGGATCACAGAGCAGTGTGTTGGTCGACTCGGATCGCCATTGGAGTGCGAACGTCTTTGGAATCTCTCTTTTAGTTTTATCCGATGTGCGAGCTAGTAAGCTGTTAGACTCCGAGCGGTATTGAAAGTGCTGTTATTATGAGTGAATTGCTGTTTTTCCTGTTACCTGCGCTTCGTGTTTTCCGGAATGTTCGAGAATAAAGTGCCATTCTCCGTTATCCTGTTTGTTGGACTACTTTCACCGTACACACACAGGACTATTATTGTTGTTGTTGTTGTTTCATGTCCCTCTGGCCCAAGATTAGACCAGGTCCATGACACCATGTCGCTCCAACAACTCCACAAGTCCTTTGCCCTCCTCACTCCACAGCTACCTCGCAGAGGCGCCAATGCAGTCAATGATATGGGCAGGAGAAACAGGACAGGAACAAGGGCAAGAAGAAATAGTCTTTTCCTTATCGATGAATTTTAAGCTTTTAATGTGTCCACTATGCAACCTGGCCAATGCAGTCTGAGCGGATCTTGTGCCTACGGACTGTAGAGACAGACCAGGACGGTTCCCGGCATACCAATCATGTGTGGGAGGATTTTTCCAAGCGGAATTTGCTTTAGCCTTGTGAATAGAAAATATTTCGGACGTGAAGAGTTCACTAGAAGTTGCAGAAGGAAGAGCACTTCCCTCTTTCGCAAGCACGTCTGCCTCCTCATTGCCAAATACTCCAACGTGGGATAGAATCCATTGGAAGCAAACTCTACTTTTCTGCGAAAGTGTAGCAATTTTGGAAATAACCTCTTGACCGGTTTTTTCTCGAATTTCCGGCCAATTTTGTAAGTATTGAATTGAACTCTTGACGATTATTGTAACAATATGTTTCAGTAGTTTTCTCACAGCTGGCAAATTGCGCGCAATTCTTGCTTCAGCAAGATCATCTCTATTTAGATGCTCGGAACAATCAGTTTCAAAATCATTTCTTCTTGCCTTCCACTTTTTCGCGGAGCGTCACTTCTTTATACAGAAAACCAGATGTCTGGAAACTTCAATTTCAAAGAATTTCAATTCAGAAGTTATTTCAGAGAACCCTCATCTTTTTCTTAGTTCTTGAACAAACCTCACCTCACAACCAGCTAGAACTACACAGAAAACCAAAGTTCTTTCGATATTTCCTGTGCATTCCATTAATAATTTTTTTTTAAAAAATTGCAATTTGCTTTTGAATCATTGGACCTCTATTTAATAAAAGGTGATTTTTCTGGGAAGGAGTACCTACAACTGTACACATTTCTGCGCTTTTGTATACTTAACCAGGCGTGTGCATTTTTGTGAGTTTCTATCTTTCTAAGCTCCTTTAACTGTTTTTACTTTCTCGTATACGAAGTATACAAAGAGAAAGTATTGCAATCGTCAAAAAAATTCGAACTCCAGATTTTGACGAATCTCCACGTTTTAGGCTTCCCTGAGTCCGAAAAACACAATTTTGGAATTATGTCGGTGTGTCTGTGAACACGATTACTCGAAAACTATTAGAGCTACGGGGATGAAATTTGGTATGTGGTCTTTAAACACAATTTGTAGCTATCTACTAAAGTTTGGACAAAATCCGTCCACGGGAAGTCTGTCTGTCTATCTGTCCGCAGTCATGCGAACACTATAACTCAAAAACTTGAATAGCTAGATGAATAAAATTTGGTACACAGTTTTATCGTCATGAATGTAGGTCCGTATCAAATTTTGGGCCAAATCCGTCAAAAGGTTGACTGTCTGTCGGCCTGTATAAGCGCATCTCCAACGAGTCCGCTATCTCCACGCGCATGCGTATATAACGCAATCTTCTGTGCACGATATTTATTGACTCCTGCTTGGCGCTTTTTTTTCATCCGATTCTCCGTGCGGATGCGTACTTGGTAGCAATATGTGCACGCGGAAGGATTGTCCTTGAGCCAAGAAAGAGTAGAAATCGGTACGCATTTAATCGGAACGCATCTCTTTAAATTTGATTTTTTACCTAAATATTTTCCGATAGTCATTGGATCCTGGGTTACAATAGGTTCGAATTTTTTTATCCACTTGGGGGGAGGGGAAACAGCACCTTTTTCGAGAAGTATACGCGAAAGTTTAGGGGAGACCACTCCCCCGTTTCTGTTGTCTTATTAGATGAAACCTTCTATTTTGGTAATGCGGAGTTAATTATTTAATAAGAGTTCATAGATGTGTGCTTGTATGTGTGTGTGTATGAGAGAGAGAACGAGGTTTATAGAATCTATTCAATTTTTTATCAATTGACTTAATTTTAGCTGTTAAAATTAAAAACATGATAATTTGCACACGTGAAGCATTGCCACAATTAAGGGATGGAGTTTCATGTTTTTTCGTCTAAACCGTGCCATGAGCACCGTTAAGTTTTTCTGTGCTTCAGAAATTCGTAAGCAACGTTTAAGAAGTTTAGTTAAGGTATCCGAACACGTTAAAAAGTCGATTTTCGGCCAAAATTCCCATTTTTTTAAAATTTTTGATGTTTTGGATAGCGCATTCATTTGCGGATAGTTCATTCATTTACCTTTCTAAAACATATTTACTGTTGTCGGTACGTTAATTAGAAGATGAAATATTAATTGTTTTATAACAAACCGAAAACCGGAAATGGGCGTTTAAATAACCGAAAGTTGTCATTTATGGGACAGAAACCTGCCAAAATTTCTCTTAAACTGCATTTTTTCAAGTTGATATGATGTTAGTATATTTTTAGGAATGTTTTTAAAGTTTAGATACTTAATTTAAGCGTGTGGCAAAACTAAAATTAGATTTTTCTCAAAATTAGATTTTATGCATAATTTTCACACTTCAAGCATGATAACTCGAGGTATTATCATTCGATTGTTCTGAAATGTTGTGAACACTTTCTTCAAATGTTTCTCTAGTGAATGTACTAGAATAATATTTATTGTAACAATATTTTATTAATCATGGTCTTTTATTTGAAAAATGACATATAAAATTTGCTGAAAATCTTATAATGATTGTTCGATTAGCTCTAAAATTTTTATTTATCCAAAGAATGTTAAGATACTAGTACAAGCACTAGTCCAGGGGTGGCGAACCTTTATGTATCAACGTGCCATTTTTTTCTAAAAAATGTTTAATGAGATCATAGACGTGACGTCAAATAAGTTGGGTTGGGAGACGTCACTTTTCCCCGTTGTTAACGTGCGAAAAGTAGCGTCTCCCAAAATTATAATACTAAATACTATCAACTCAAAACTCTTTATTTACTACAAAAAAAAACATTTTGCAATGTCTCAGTTGTACGCGTAATTCAAATTAAAGTAACATTAGTATGTCTTCTGTTGTTGCAGATTAGATGACAAATAACTTATATTAGGGTTGTAAGATGTTACTTTTAGCAGAATGCATGCTGAACTGGAGTCATCTGTCAAACGGTTTCTAAGCGAGTCTTTAATGTTATTCATTCTGAAAACCGTAGCGTAGGATCAACTCGCGTTCGTTCATAATATGTTTCATAGTGAACTTTGTGATCGGTGGCGTGCCCAAAATATTGTGTCGCGTGCCATCATTGGTTTTCCATCCCTGCACTAGTCCATAGTATGTAGTTTATTTTAGTAATAGTTTTATATGAATTATTACAAAAGTTTGACCTCTAGCATGTTTGAAGTTTTTGAAAATTTCCTCTAAAAACAGCACAATTTTAAGCAAAATTCATAATAATTTATACTGAAAAATAATACTCTATTATTAATCTTTATAAAGTTCAAATCTAAAAAACATATTATGGTATTTCTATAAAACAATTTTTTAAAAAATTGCTCCGAACGTGTTCGGATACCTTAAGTTTTTCTGAATTCTTAGAAAGATTTTGCTTATTAACAGAACTTGTACTGTCATCCTGTTCTAAAAGTGTGTCTTACAAAAATACGAAAATCATGACTCATTTCACTTATTTTTTAACTTCATCGCTTTTCTTCCTGTCCGTATTTCATTTGATTGTTTTAAAATAACTTACAGTGTTTGGTAAAAAAGTGATACTAGTCACGCTCAATTAATTTTAAAAGCAGTTATCAGATGCACTAAATGAAAACATCCATATAATTCGTAACAACAGGTAACTTAAACCTAACTTGCGTCCTAAGAACAGGTTGCTTCAGTAAATAACTAGTTCACAGCATGAAAGTAGTTCGAATGACAACAATTTAGACTGAAGGACTTTAATTTATCTTAATCAAACCCCCTTCAGGAAAGGACAATCTCTCAGTTCGCTGTGAGATGGGTCCTTGGTCTCTATGGACGAGTGTCGTTAGTCGTTACTAAAGTGACCATTTATTTTTCCCCTCAAAACAGGGCATTTTTTAATTGATAGGTAATATTTTGTGAATTCAAGAAAACATATATTTCTTCAGTTTTTATTTATTACTGAAAAGATAAGGAATAAACACGTGAAAATAAATAATTCATGTGATCTTGGATTTTTCTGAAAAACACATTTTTGCTTCAGCATATTTGGTGTTGATTTCAAATAAGAATGGCATTATGGGAAGGAAAATTAACTTTGGTAATTAACGTTGCTTTATAAATTGTGACTTGCAACTGTGTCTTCTAATTCGTCCACAACTTATTCATAAGAACGCAGTTCCAGAGACCCTTGCAACGGGTTGGGCAGACATAGAATATATCAATTAAGGGCAGATATAGAATATATTCGAAAGTTCGTATGATTTAAATTATTGGCGTGAAAGTGTTTGAACTGTTCCACCCAACGACTGCCCCTTAAAATGCGACTTACAGCTGTGTTTTCTAACTCTACCACAATTTATACATAAGAAAAAATACCCTTTCTATGGGCACATTAGTGTCGGGCAGACACAGAATATATTCAATGATTATACGAAAGTTCGTATGATTTAAAATATTGGCTTGAAAGTGTTTAACAGTTCCACCCAACTTCTTTAGGTGTAAATATTCCCAGTGTTTCAATCTGTCACTTCATGCGATGTAATGAAGTTAGAACTAACTGCGAGATAGCAGGCTTCTGACCAACTTACATATGTGTGACGTGTACAGCGCATGCTCCGTCATCTCCGGGCTACTAGACATTACCGAAGGATTTTTTGATTTTGGGCCTCTTTTTCTTTGAAATTGTTATCGTGGGTCCCTCTCTTTCTGAAAATGGGACATTTGGGCGTCCCGAAGCTGTGCTTGGGGACAACGGGGCAGGCTCCCAAAAAAAGGGACTGTCCGGTTCAAAATGGGAGGAATGGTCACTTTAATCATCATCCATGTTGGCCTTCCCCGAAACTCTTTCTGTGTTTTGCACCGGAGGATAATTCTTTTGACAACGGAAACCGGTGGCTCTACTAGAGTGATGTCATCAAAATAGCTATCGAATAAATTTTATAATAAATTTGTGATTGTGAAAACAGTTTGTTTAACCCTTCGTTAGGCGGGGGGATCTGTCACATCGCTTGGCTGTATTTTGCATCCTTCCTGGAAATCATTGGCATTTGATTCTCTCGCCCTTTCAGAAATCTTCAGAAACCTTCTAGTCAATGGGATTGTCGACTTCAATCGCCCATTGCAAAACACAATTCCGATCTTTCAGATCGCCGCATCCAAAGTCGCAAGTTTTTCTCATTCTTATTTAAATGTATTAAATTGTCTTTTTAATTGTAAATGTTGAGTACAAAATGGATTTAACGTGGGAAATGTATTTCCTTTAAAAATTGTAGAAAGATAGTCTGAAATCGGCGCGACTCATACTAATACTTTTTTTCTAGTTTCAGGAGCGTCTCTAAAAAGTATACAGTCGAGTCAATACACTGAAAAGGACTTGCGAGGAATATGGGGGTGTGCTTTTACAACAGTGTGGAAATGAAAAAAAAATTCGACGGGAGGCTGTGTCTGCGAAACGGTTGCTGGGATTGAGGGGCGTAGACTTACTAAACTTTGACTTTCTGTGACTAAAGTAGCTCTACGTCATGTGACTATTAACTCTATAGTCTATAGTGACTATTAGTCTAGTATGACTAATGATTTTGTTGTTTCTGTTTAAAGTTTAAGTTAAATTTATTATTTTAAAATTTATTCTACTTTTTCTAGTTGATTGTTTTTAAGCTCTAGTGTGACTATGTGACTCTATCTATGTAAAATTCCTCGTGATTTTCATCAACTTTGCGACTCGACTGTGACTAAACCGTAATTACAAATTCTAAAATTATTTTTGAAATCTTCAATGCCTACCTTTCTCTGTTAAATAAAACTGAAATCAACTCTCCATGTTGTTTGGTTGCGGAGCTATACGCGTTTAAAAATACCACGAAAAGCTTCAGAATTTTTTTCCTTTCCCAAAACACCATTAGACCAGTATGGAAAGATGTACAAAGAAAAATAATTTTTAGGTATTTAAAAATTAAAGATTAAGACGTCTATAAAAAAGCATGAGATCCGAGAGATCGCAACGCCTAATATGAAGCATACAGGACCGTCTTAACAAATTTGAGCGCCCCGGCTAGTTATAAAAACATTAAAAGACACACTAGGTATCCGAGAGATCGTCGAATATGAACCATCTGAATCAATATCAACGCCTCATATGAAGCATACAGGACCGTCTTAACAAATTTGAGCGCCCCGGCTAGAGAAAGTTGGCGCCCCATCGCAATTGTGGATATGAATACGAGCGCTTACTGTCCAACGAAAATACCTACTAAATTTTTAAAAAAACGCCCGTTCTCATATTTTTATTGTTAACATATTTAAAATTAGAATTAAGTAAATTTTTGGTTCAAAATTAAAACATAATTAGTATCGTAAATGTTTGGGCGCCTTTGGTTCAGTGGCGCCCAATTAGTCCATTGGATATGCCCGTGGAAGCATACACTAGCCGCATCAGCAAAGGAATAACGTAAGTAAGCAAGTCGTTTCATCTTATTCCCCCTGATTACAATATTCGAGAGTGCTTTTAACGAAGCTTCAAAAAGGAAACAAGCAACAGGTAAGCGGTCATTTCTTATTCACTCGCAGTTCGTCTGGTTTAGTTTGATCAACGCCCGTTTTTGAATCTGCGAGGTAGTTAATTTGGAACAGACTACGGCATTCGGGGCCGTGTCGAGAATTGGGACACGGTGGCGGGGTGACCCCGACGGCCCGTTTGCATATTTACAAACCCTACCCTGATAGAACTGAGGCAGGAAATCAGTCAATATGATTGGCTACGAGGAGCAGTGACGTCGTTTTCAGCTCTCGCACGTAGCGTACGGCATTCATAACAAATCAAGAGTAGTCCTACTTTTCTTCTCAGTTTTCCCACAGTTGGGCACAGAAAACATTCTTCCGTGGGTTGTAATATTTTTAAAAATGAAATTATTTTTTAAAATATCATAAAAAATAAAACATTCCACACTGCAAGAAATTATACTAATGAAAAGTACACGCACGAGAGCAAAGAACGACGTCATCGGCTTTCGGCGAAGCGAGCCAATCATATTGTCCGATTTCCTGCCTCAGTTCTATCAGGGTAGGGTTTGTAAATATGCGGCCCGTTTACACACTGGATATTCGGTAGAATCCGCACTGTGGTCCCGAAGTCAAGACACTGCAACCGCGGCTTACTCGAAGATGCGGTAACGGAGCATCTTTTAAGACTTCCCACGGTCAGTTTTTTCGGTGATCCACTCGCGTCGTTGGAGATTTAGGGGTCTATTCTGGTACCCCCGGTTGGGTTGGGTTCCGTTGTTAACGTGCGGAACCCAACCCAATCGGAGGTACCAGAATAGACACCTTATTGGCGGTCTGAATTCGACCAGACGTTTTGTTCCCACGACGCATACACAATTGTGGCATCATCGCCAGCTGTGTTGTTACTGTATTTGCCATGCGTGTCTGCCCCTCCCTTTTTGATGACGTCATCTCTTAACCAATGACGAAGGAGCTGCTGCGGTATTTAAAGGCGATGTTCCACCTGATTATTCTCTCACTTTTTGTTATCATCTCATCACGCGCGTCGTCAATGTGATGTAGTAGTACAATTTATATTTTTAACTTAATTGCTGTTCTATTAAGCATGCTATCTTTCTAAATTTGTGTTTCTATTCCTGTGTTGTCTGCGCTGTGTCACCCTTAAGTAAACCTTTCTGATGGAATTGAGTCTGGTGACAAGTATTAAGTGAAGAGTGTGCCGATAGTAGCTGGGACTTCGTGCCATGGCCATTACTCTAGATTTAATCAATCACGCGCGGCTTTTCTACCGGCACATTGGTAACTTCCACACAATCTGCAACAGTACTGAGGTTCCCGTCGTCTGCCTCGCTCCCGCGCATTTACCGATATTTCTCCGGAGCGTTCGAGCCACCCCAACTTCCCGCGAGCAACAACGATTATTTGCGGTCCCACTACGGGAAATAAGGCGTAACATGGATAGGAATCGCCGAAACACAGACCATGGGTAAGGGCCCACTCTATACTATGCGCCTGCACATCTAACTATTGCTACAAAATCCGTCTCCTGGGTGTACGTAAATGCAGTCCAATAAGCAGAGTAAAAAAAAATAAGTTCTTTATTTTACGAATATTTTAAGAAAACAAACATAGCACAGGTAACAAATCTGCACTTGTTCCATTTCACGACAGAGATCACCAATAAATCTCAATTACAAAACTTTCAATAGCTCTCAGTTCACAAGCTTGCCTGCTGATCAAATTGCAACTGAACTGCTCTTGGTCTGAGAGCTTTCCTTTATACTTTTTCAACAGGAAGTGGTGTCATTACATAGGAAGTGACGTAATCTCTAGAAGGTTCATGAAGTTACTGGCTCCCAGCAGAGATAGGGCCACAGTTCAGGATTTTTCTAGAAAATTTCTTTTGTCGCCAAAGCAGTTAACTTCGTCGGCAAATTTCTAGCCAAGTCGCCAAGATTAGCATGTCAGGGAAACAACTTTACATCTTCGTAACACTATGAATTGAATCGGCAATTTGAAGAAGGGAACGAATCCAGAAATTGTTTTCTCTAGAAAATAAAACAAAAACTTATTTTTTGCCGCAATTATTGCTTTTTCGGTACTTACGTATTAATGCCACCGCAGCTGAAGTTGCGCTAATGCGCCAATAAAGAGCAATCTTGTTGTTCGCACACAGCAACCTTGTTGTTCGCACACAGCAACCTTGTT
>BGPR01004688.1:6789-19358 GCA_013235015.1 Araneus ventricosus | reverse complement strand
GTTGTTCGCACACAGCAACCTTGTTGTTCGCACACAGCAACCTTGTTATTCGCACGTGGTCGAGTATTACCCGAACAGTGGGTGTTTGGTGGTATATGTAGAGAAACAAAAGATTCGTTTGTTGTCACTGTTCCTAATGGAACTGGCTCTACCCTTCTTGATAAAATTATTGAAAACATTGCAGATGGTGGCACAACTTATTCTGACAGTTGGAAAGGTTACCAAACAAATAGAATAGAAAGAGAAGGATTCCTACATGCTAAAGTTAATCATAAATACAATTTTATTGATCCTGATACAGGAGTTCATACACAAACAGTTGAGAGAATGTGGGGCAGTGCTAAATGGAGGAACAAGAGACATAGGCGGACAGCGAGACATCATTTGGAATTTTATTTATCAGAGTTCATATGGCGACAGCATCAGGTAAAAGAAAATAGAGACTGTTTTGATTCTATGTTAAACTCTGTATCGGCCCATTTTCCATCGATTGACTACTCTGTTTTCAAATAAAGTGTTTTGAATTTTGAAAGTGTTTTGATTTTTGAAAGTGTTTTGATTTTAAATAAAGTGTTTTATTTTATGATTTGTCGCAAAAATGTTAGGTGTAGATTGGCGGCACTTAAAAACCGCCAAATCTGTAGCTGCGGTGGCGTTAATACGTAAGTACCGCTTTTTCTTCATCAACTTTATATATCAGATTCTTTACACGGAGTTTACTTGGTGAGTTTCGTTGCTTTTTTCTTGTATCTAACAATGAGCGACAGTACGATAACAAGCGTTTAGTGCACTTTCGTGCGTTTCGATGTCTTGGCGTTTGTTACCTTCTTCAAACTTCTGATTCAGTTGTACTTTTAATTATAATAGTTATTAACCCCTTAACCGTTGCGCTCGTCATATTGACGTGCAACGAATTATCGCATTTTATACTTATAAACTAAAATTTAATCATTCATTAGCTTTATAGTTTGACACAAAAAATGACGTAGAATCCATTAACACCTGAAGTATTCTCTGCCTTCTTCGATGAATGAAAACGACAGCCCCTTTCCAAGACAGGAGGGGTCATCTTATTAGACATTAAAAAAAAATGCGACTCTTAAGGGGATAAGAGTTCCAGAATTTGATCTTTATCTAAGGAGCAATTTTCACTCGCTTAGATAAATATTGAAAATTATTGATTTAAATAAAAGATTTTAGAATTAAAAATTTTTTTTAATTTTTAAAGTGGAGGATAATTTAGAACCATGGCTATTTTCCGATACCATATACCGTTTTCGGATTGTTTAACTTTTAGCCATATTAAGATTCAGTTTTTTAAGCACGACACAGGAAAGCTTTCTGGAAAATGCGTGTTGCTCAACGTAGCTTTTTAAAATCGGTTTATCCCCTTCTTGGCATGTCATTCTCGAAGAGAAAGATTGCATCGTTTAAAATGAATTCTTCGCCACTTACACGTCTCATTATATTTCGCGATTATTTGTTTATTTATTTAAAGAAAAGCACACTGTAGAGAAAACTCCATTGACAGAGTGCTGACAAACACACAAAGAACAGAAGTCACAATGAGTAAATAAAAAGAATATGCCTTAGAAAGCAAAAAGTAGAACACAGAGAATACACAAAATCATAAAACTTATGCAAACGTATATATGACTAAAAACGAACACACATAATCACAAAACTTTAAGACACACTATGACACCAAAAGCCGCATTTTTTTAAAAAAATTAAAGTTCATTTCCAAAAGGCACACACTTGAGATTTAAAAAAAATGCAACACTTAAGATAAAAATAAATCAAACACGGCGCCAAAAAACTGGTCGAATGCATAAGAACACGAAAAATCAAATAGCGTAAAAATCTAAAATGTTGTAGAAAGGCAAGACAAAACACATCACGTATTTAAAAGATGCAAACATTTCGACTTAAAAGCGCCTAGAGACATATTAAAAATGTCGAGTTCATCAGAGAACGTGTTAAAAATTTTATAAAACCTATTACGAGAACCTGTTAATATAATTAAATTTTGAATCTAAATTTGGAAAGGAACTCTGGTTTCTTAAATATCTGGCGGGCACAGCGTGATCTTTTGAGCTCATTACATCATTACAATCAATTGAACCATTAATAACTTTGTAAAAGAAAAGAACGCAAGAAACATCTCGTCTGGAGGATAAACTAGGCATATTAAAAATATTACGTAGGAGTTAAGAAGATATATCATGCAAGTAAAATCCATTTTTTTGTAAAGTAAATATCTCAAGAAGTTGTTCTGTATTCGCTCAATAATTTCTATTTTGTTTCGATTATTATTATTATTTGTATTTCTGAATATTGCTTAGAAATGAAGCAAACAGTTATACTTTGTTCATGTTTTTGCGGTGAGATTTCCCGCCTTGAATGGAAAACAAAATCTTTTTGTCGGAGATTCGAAAAAATCATACAAACAAGGGGTTAAAAGGCATAATTGTCCAGGAAACTTCTCCCATACATAGTTCAGCATTATTCTAGGTCTCTTTCAAGCTTGGGTCATACGGTGGAAGTTGCAACAATTCTTTGCGAATATAGGGTATCTTTTCGAAACACTTGGCGAAACCTTTCTCAGTATGGTCCAAAACATTTTCAATTTTGAGGTCTCGCTCGAAGGAGAAGTTTTCATCGTTGCAAGTTCAAGCAGTCCGATTCCCCGCTCTCGCGCTTCGTTGCGCAGTGAGCTGATTCCAGAGCAATCAATTGGGTTGTCTTAACGAATCGAACGAACCCAGCAGAATTCTGTTCACGCTCGGATCCCATCAGTATTCGGACAGATTAAAGCTCCACTTTCGTGACTCGTGGAGCGCATCCCCTGCTTCAGTCGCGTCGGATGAAGCTCTCATTTCAACTACAGTCGGACCTCTATTTAACGAACCTCTATTTTGCGAATTTCTCCATTTTGCGAACTTTTTCTTGGAACCATTTTTTCCAACATTTGGCGAATTTCTTCGTAAAATAACCTCCAAAATAGCAGAAGTGCATTCTCTATTTAACTTGAACTTTTCTTGTCATCAATATTTTTTTCACCTATTTCTCAAAATATTTCTAAACATTTTCAAACTTATTCTTCCCAGCGCAACACACATTTTATGGCGATCTTATTACTTATAAATGGGAAAATGTCAAGAGAAAGATGCTTGAGCATCAAAGAAAAAATTAATTCTTGTTGAGGTGGATAAAGGCGTGGAAAAAAGGACATTGCTTTAAAATTTGGTATTCCTCAAACAGCTTATCAACCATAATAAAAAAAATCATGACAGATACAAATTAGCAATTTATTCAGATTCTTGTTCAAAACGTTTAAAATCGTGTATTATGATGGTATGGATGAGGCAGTTTGGAAGTGGACAGTATTGAAAGTAAAAACAATACGGCAATGAATTTACGTGAAGACGAAGATGATGAGATGGAAATAGATCATGATGCGGAAATCATAAACCTTCATTAGGTAGAGCTAAATTCATTAAATTTTAAGCCATAAAATCAATTTTTTAAAATTGAAAATGCAGCAATAACGCCATCCCTATGGAAATTGGTAAAATTTTTTTTATAACTTATTTATCTTTAGGACCAGTGTATTTGCTTTTATGAATACCGCAAATTAGATAAAAGCAGGTTAAAAATTGTGTCATCAGTTCAATCAAAACTGGTTGCCCAGATTCAAGATTCAACCCATTCTTTCAGCACTGTTAAAGCAAAAATATTTGTCTCAGTCAACACCAGCACTGATGCATGTAGATCAAGTATGACATTTTATGCACTGCATCACTTCTTCTTCTCCTTGTTTCCCTCCACAAATGTGCATATCAAGATTTTTTATACTTTTTGATCCAACATTTGATGGCTGTAGTATCATTTCATTTTTTTTTTTTTGGCTTTAATGGAATTTCCAATTTCAATTCAATCAGGACTACTAAAGGAGATAAACTTCTTCCTAGAATTTCATCCTGTAGTTTAGATATGTCCAGTAGTTTTAAACAGTCCAATTTAACCTTGTCGTTTTGGGATTAATATAGGTAATATTTAGGCAACAAACCAGAAAAAAAAATCCCAACCTTATTTTTAAACTATTTTAATAAAATTATAGTATACTAGCAATTACCTGCACGGCGTTGCCTTGTAGTTAATATCATTGCTAGGACACAGCATCAAGGAAAAATTAGTTTTGGGCCCCAGGTCCCACCACCACCCCGACATGACACTTAGGTAAAATCACCCCAAAATATCTCAGTATTAAATAAAAGTTCTCTAGATTTTGAAATTCTGGCTTTGAGGTGCATTCCAGTGAGTCACCATCAAGACTACCTGTGTGCCAAATTCAGGGCTGTAAGTGCAATATTTTTATGTCTAAACTAGGTGGAAAACTGAATCGGTTTAAACCGAAAACCAGTTGTTTGTTTCGGTTAACCTGTTTTTCCCTCTTCTCAGCATAAACCAGTTTTTAAAATCCGAAAACAGGGTCGGAGATAGATTCCATTTGGTTCGACTAAGACTAAAGTTTACCAAGTCGCGAAGCTTTAATTTCATCATCTTAGGCCCGATCACCGACAACCGCTTCTTCGAAGGCGTCTGGTTGGCGGATACTGAAAAGAGTCTTGAACAGATAGAAATATTGACCAATGGATTGATTTCCAGAAAAACTATACTAATAAAATTTTTGCCTGCATACGTCGTCTGTTTTTTTGTAATAGTATCTTTAGTCGGAAGTTCTGTGGCTTCCGAAGATTAATATCGTTGAATGATGTTCCTTCCGATAGAGGTGTCGACGCACGGATCAACACATGCTGAAAAGTTTTATGAGCAGATTGGAGATGATAAATATCAGCCCAATATGGTAAATTTCATGTGAAAACAATATAATAAAGAATTTTGTCTATAATACTTACTTATTGCAACTAGTATTTCATTTATTATTACAATATACATTGTATGGCGAAGCTTATTTATAATCATTACTTATTGCATTAATTAATTATCGTATTATACTTACTTATTATATTATTACTTAGATAAAAAATTCTGTCACAAACTTGCTTTAAAAAAACAAACGAAAATGCGTTTTTTTCAAAAACTCGATTCTTTAAGTGGTTTTAAACCGCCAGGACCGGAGGTAGAAAAACCGTTGAACCAGATAAACACCAAGTTAAACCAGAAGTGAAAAAATTGGTTTGACAGATAAACCGCCATGTTAAACCGGAGGTGGAAAAAAACCGGTTTGACAGATAAACCGCCAGGTTAAACCGGAGGTGAAAAAAACCGGTTTGACAGATAAACCGCCAGGTTAAACCGGAGGTGAAAAAAACCGGTTTGACAGATAAACCGCCAGGTTAAACAGGAGGTGAAAAAAACAGGTTTGACAGATAAACCGCCATGTTAAACCGGAGGTGGAAAAAAACCGGTTTGACAGATAAACCGCCAGGTTAAACCGGAGGTGAAAAAAACCGATTAAACAGAAAACCGTTGTTTTTGGAAAAACCGCCATCCTTAGTCTAAACATCGCACACACAGACACAAACGTTACCTTATATATAGAGAGAGATTGTAGCCAAAGAAATTTCCTGTCTGGGGATATAATAACATATTTTGCCGCTTAGTTTGGGATAGCGTAAGGGTTTTTTTTTTTGTGTCTTTTATTAAAATAATTAATGGACGATACCTAAATATAAGTCTGTGTTTTCTAACTGTATCTACGCAGCGCTTTCTCTTAAAAATGATTTCATACACCCCATTTACATGATTACAACATAATTTGCCAATTTTACGGTCCAAATATTTAATAGAATTGAAATCCTATCTATTTGGATCGGCGCTATCTAGGCACCGGTCCAAATGCGGAAACCCTCCCCTATTTTTTAAAACTAATATTTTCAACGTGATACTGTTTCGCCGGCCGAAAAAGCGTTTTTCTCACTCACTCTATGGGATCTATTCTGGTACCCCCGGTTTGGTTGGGTTCCATTGTTAACGTGCGGAACCCAACCCAACCGTGGGTACCAGAATAAACCCCTATATCACCCCTCTGTAGAGTAAAATCGTCCAAAAGTGACAGGTGTGAATTTTTGAAATGGACAGTGTGAAGATTAAGACAAACTGACAGACATTCCCTCCGTAAATTGCGTGATGAAAAAATCGTTACGCACCGAATGCAACGGCTGGCCGAACGAGGCGAAGACAAGACAGACGAATCAGACCAACCTAAGACATCATGCTACGATGTTCAATCTAGAGGTTCGAAGTTGTTTTCTATTTTTAATTGTAGTGAACTGAGGCACAAAGTCATCTGAAGCCGGTGACGTAGCAAGGAGAATCTAAGACGCAAATATTTATCATTCGAATAGAATACACCTTAATCCAGTCATATATGAACGCTCCACTCCATTTTTCAGGCCATCCATTTTGGCATGTCATTCACGAGAGATCCACGCAACACAAATCCATACGCTGCGTATCACTCCGATCCCCTTCTGCACCTACTTCTCATCCCCCGCTTGCTCCGATTTCCTCTAGTGCGAGAGAGCCTCCTCCACCTATCTATACCGGCCGCATTTCAGCATTTACGGCCCGCCAGTCCAAATGGAGCGCTTGGATATCCAAACTTCCGAGCACACCACTCCAAAACTCATAGGGTTTTCGCACTGAAGACCGGTTTTGGCGTGGAGTGGTCGAATTTGCTTGGATCGGAGCGCTCGTGGATATCCAGCTTTAAGAAGGTGAATTAGTGTGCAGTTGTGAATAATTCACATAAAAACGATTTTTAAAAACACGCTTTCATTGGCTTACTGGAAAGTAAAATTTTCATATTTTAATTATTTCTACCTTTCAATTTATAATTCATTATTATAACTATTATGGAATCTCGAAAGAGTTTTTTCTCACATTCACTAAAAGGGGGCGCCACTGACATGGAATCGAAACTTAATCGATTCACTGACTTTTACTGAAAATATTACAATCATCTGGAACAGTTGTTGTCATCGGGAACAAACAAGTGTACAAAATTTGAAAACTCTAGCGCATCATGAAGTGAGCGAAAGTTCGATTCCAAAATTCCATATTTTAAAAAAATTCCAAAGCGTCTGTGCAAATTTTACGACATATCGTGCATCGTACTACATATATATATATCAAGAAACATAAGACAAAAACTCAAAAACAACCAAGACACAATGGCAAAAAAATAGACAAAAACCATAATAAATTGAAAAATATGATAGCGAGACGCTCGTCAGGAAGGGAAGCTCGCTTATGATATTAATATGTGCTTTTTTCTGCTAACGGCAAACGAAACCCGTTAAAATATGCCGCCATCCCTTCAAAAAGCACAAGACAATTAAAAATGGAATATGTATATATGTAATAATCTTACTTAATTTTATTCCAAATTCTAATATTATATATCTTAAAATCTTAATGTATTCCAAAATCACTTTTCTAAAGCTCCAGTTTCGTTCTTTTCCCGCGCTGGAGGTATATTAAATCTCTCATTTTGGCATGTTTATTACTAAAAGAATATTTAATCGCTTTCACGTGCCGACAGAAAATCATGACGGCGTCTCTTTGGCACCAGACTTTTTCCCTGAAGCGCCTGCGTAACTTATTAAAAATACCCAATATTCCCTTCACTTTGATCACGTGTCAATATGTTATTCCCTTATCCGAGAGAATGCAGGGATTTTGCTGTGCACTTTCGCTTGTAACCTCAACGGAGATGCACGTATATCCACCACTCTCCTATTGATAATAAAATAAGAGGTAGTTATTTGCTCGGCCTGTTTATTTTCAACGACTACAACCAAGAATATTTTATATATATATCGTGTTGTTTTACAAAAATAAATGCAACTTTTATTGATGTTATCTGTATTTATTAGCTTAATAGCAGACAAAGATTCTATAAATAAAAATTACACCTAAATTTATAAAAGAACGATATAAATATGCAATACAATGCACGATTCGAGCATCTCTTGCATACGCGCGCTGGAAGGTTAAATAAAAGTGTATGATTAATAAAAGCATCATTTCATCCATTGATACAAGTTCTCGAAACCTCTCAAACAGAAAGAATCACTTCGGCAGATGGGAAAAGTCACGCGCCCAACGATGAGCTCGCCTGGCGGATTAAAAATAATTGCCTCCCTTTTTCCGATCCCGCGTCGATGGGAAATCAGAAGACGAATGTGAGCAGGAGGTGACGGGTGGATGTTTCAGCGAGCACGTTCCGATGAAAGATAATCCCCAAAGCGACAGCGAACAATCCTCTTACCACTGGCTTCCAATGGCACATTTCGGAAGATTAACTAATGAAATTGATGGGACTTCAATAACGACAGAAAAAACGAGATTTATAGCTTTCGCAAAATCTTAACCCAACCCTTTGCACTCCGGATGCGACCCTCAGGCCCAATCTGTGACAATGCAGCATTTTCACGGTTCTTGATTCCGATAGTTTAAAAGAAAATAATTAAAAAAAAAACCCCTACACACTTGTAAGAAGTAGCAGATTTAATGTTCGGAATTTAGTTTTATTAATGTTTCGTTTTGTAGCAACACGAGGGCTATTTTGGGACGGATCTCGTCATTTTGAACCGTGGTCAGACGACGCAATGGTTCTATTGACAACAACTAATTGTTCAAGTGTGATTCGTAGATGTTATATGTTCTAGTGACAACAAATAATTGTTCTAGTGTGTTTTGAATATGTTTCAGACTGAATAGCGAACAAGTAATATAAAAAAAAAATTTAAGTCAATTCCTACTATGTATGAAATTATTAAATGTATTTGAACTTGAGTGGCAGTTTTCGAGATATAATGAAAACGTACTGCGCATGCGCAAAAATATGGCTAAAATATGGGGGTGCTTCGATGATCCCATGGGCCATCGATATACCCAAGAACCAAGTCTGTAATGTTAATAGTTTTCGAAATATAATGAAAAACGTACAATGCAAAATATGAAATGACAGACAAGAAAGCGAATTAATATTGTACTGTCATCTAGTTGTGAGCTCTGTTTAAAGTTTCGAGTCTCCAGCTCATGGGGAAGTTTGTTTAAAATCGATTGCAAAATTTGAACAAGATATAGGGAGAGTGTGAACTAATAGTAGGAATTGAAAAAAAAAAACTTTTATTCACAAAACATTTGTATTTGTTTTTTTAAAAATAAGTCTGATATTGTGAAACATCTTAAACAGATGCTTTTATGATAGTGTTTAAGTTTATTTTATTATTATTGATATTTTTCATTTTCAATTCTGTACATTTCTGGAAATTGCAAATTTTGTTTTTCAATAAAGGGGCCTATTCTGGTACGGTTGGCTTGGGTTGGGAGGGAATTGGGTTCCGCACGTTAACAACGGAACCCAACCCAACCGGGGGTACCAGAATAGACCCCAAAGTGGTTCGCTCTTTCGGTTGTGGGGGGCGCCAGCTCTGGTTGTGGTGTTCGTGCTTTCTCCGCCTTGTGCTCATTTAAAGCCGATGAGGTGACTTTAGTAGTCATGGGTATCGCGGGTTCAGGTTGGCGTTAGATCGGATGGCGAGAACCATATGTGAGCTGGTGCCCCCTCGCCAACCTTCCGCGCCACACTGGCGGGAGGGCGGCCAGCCTGTCGGATTTGCGTGCACCGGGCCTTCTTACACAACGGTTCTTCTATGGAATCGGGTCTCGAACCAGGAACCCTCAGGCTCTGGGGGCGGTACCTTATCACCAGGCCAATGCGACCCCGCCTTTCCAAGAGAAGCCGCTTTGTTCGCTTCTAGCTTTTGCATGGACGAGTTTTCTGATTTGTTTATTTTGGTTTCACAGAACTTCCGTGGTGAGAGTTCACTTCTGTTTTGCAGTAACCCACCAATTTAAGCGATTGCCAAATCCAATTAGATTCCATATTAAATGCCAAGTTCGAATCAGTCTTTTCTTGAGTACACAAAGCGCCAAACAGAGCGATAAAGAATAATTATGGCAACCTTTCCACAAGATGAGGGGCTCTTATTTTAAGTAAACATTCAGAGTTGCAACAATAGGAACATGAAATTTAATATTTTCAAAGAATCCTTAAGACAACATTATAGAACTCCTCTTAAAACTTTAATTAATACCTTCAAATAGAGTGTTGAAATTTTGAAGATTGTCATTGACTTAACATTATCACCGAAGTTGATGGGTAAGGTGGAAGTCTTAGTTTACCGCCTATAAAGAAAACAGAAAACTCGTCCATTGTTAACGACACCAAGTATTGATTGTCAGGACCGGCCCGAACAAAAGCGGGGCCTGGTGCAAAGTTGATTTGCGGGGGGCCTTGAAATTGATTTCGTAAAACAAAATATCTTATTGCATTAGGATTTTTTGATTAGGCTTGTTTTCACGGATGTCATACGGCGTAATTTGAGTTTCGCGATTTTGATTTTTCAATAACTGTTAATTATATATTTCGTCAGTTTGTTGGACATTTTCGGTTTTTAAAAGTTCTGCAACGGAGTTCCTCCCGTTTTCAGCAATCTCCTTTCTTTTTCTATGTTTTTCTTGAATTTATCAGATCCACACATGCGTTTCCTTCCGGCATCTCTGTCTCTAGTCACATTCCGAAACTGACCGAAAATATTATAAAAAAATTAAGATCAATTTTTAGTAGTATGATTACAACAAACAGCAATGAAATATATTATTTTGTAATTTTCAGTAATATATTTTATTAAGCATTTGTCTTCCCTTTAAATATGAATATTTCATTTATTTCCCCACCAAACGTACGATGTACTATCATCCGTTACAACGCAAGCATAATGAAAGACACTGTTTTTACTTTTCTTGCTCTATTTTGGCTATGTAGTGAGATTCAAAGCCCCACAACCTTGCCTGTGAAATGTGCACATATCGTGTGATTATATTCAAATGCATGCATATTCGTATTAAAATAAAAAATGCATTTTTAATTTTCAAAATAAGTCAGCTGTGCGGGGCCTTTAAAAAACTCGTAGCCTAGTGCGGCCGCACCGTTTGCACCGCCCTCCGGCGGGCCCTGTTGGCCATGCGCGACGACTTACTCTTTAACCCTCAGCCCTCCAAAAACTAGTTAGATGCGCATTGTATTTTGCATGTCGCATTCTCAGATTAAACCCCTTAAAAGACTGCGCAGTTACTTCGATTAGCAACCAAAACAAGCAGTAACTATCTCAGAAAAATCCTGTATAAATTGTTTGAACAAAAAATTGTATCATAGTCGTTTTGAGGGTAAAATAGGCATGCACCTCAATGTCAAATTAGCGGAGCCGTAAAGGTTAATTTTCTGGGAAAATCAACTTATACATTATATTTTTTACTTCTCGAAGCAATAAAATGAATCCTTATATTCTGTGAATAATTATGTTCCTATAGTGGCGAATACAGCATTTGGGTCTGGGGGAGGCTGAGGTCATAAAACTTTGTCGTTGTTACGAATTTTAAGCCTCGTGGCTTATGTAAACCAAAACATTTTAACTTTACAGACTTTATTCACCAGACAATAAGAATCATAAAGAATACTACAATACTTTCGATAATTTAATAAAAAAAAAATACAATGAAATAACTAGCGAAAAAACGTTTTCGATCGCGTCAACGTAGGAGTGGGAAAACTTTCGAGCCCGTCGAGCCACGAAGAAATGTTGTCACATTGTTTTTTTTTTTAATTTCTTTATTGATATATATATATTTTTTTTTAAAAAAATAGAGATTGTAGAGGGACGAGACTCGTGTTTATATGGAATGCCGCTGTTGAAGAATCAATTCAATTTCACGAACCATTTTCATTAGATGGCTAAGTTCAACGACACAGTACATTAAAAGGTACAAGACGCACGACAGAGAACAACAACACAAGACAAGTATACAGTCAAGAAGTGACAGAGGCATCATGGGAAAAACCCGGATGGCTCTAGTAGCGCCACCTGCCATAAAAAGGAGAAGGCAGTGAATTGTAACCGCTACAAGATTAAGAACAAACAGTTCTAGTGATTTTTAAATAAAATCCAGAATTCTGGTTTAGCTCTGGGGGAGGCTGCAGCCCTATAGCACCCTTCACCCTGGATTCGTCACTGCAACCGGGACATCATGTGTTTTTTTCGTCCCTCATTGGAGCAGCAAAGGTGAATGCAGCCCGGGACACGGCTTCATTCACCCTTATAAATTACACAATTATACCGTTCCTCTTTTTATATTTACATTAAAGCACCGTTTATACGTTTCTCATTTATACATCGTTCACATTCATCCGTCCTTTCATCACAGTCCCGATTCATTCGTATTCATTGCAATGATAAGACACTTCGTTTCGATTATACGTCTTTTCATTTATACGTCGTAATCATTTATACGTCGTTTCGTCACAGTCCCGATTCATTCGTATTCATTGCAATGGTAAGACACTTCGTTTCGATTATACGTCTTTTCATTTATACGTCGTTCTCATTTATACGTCGTTTCATCACAGTCCCGATTCATTCGTATTCATTGCAATGATAAGGTACTTCGTTTCGATTATACGTCTTTTCATT